>CAUYRH010055850.1:0-14012 GCA_963574655.1 Perodicticus potto
GGTGCCTGTAGTCCCAGCTACTTGGGAGGCGGAGGCAGGAGACTCACTTGAGCCCAGGAATTGGAGGTTGCTGTGAGCTGTGATGCCACAGCACTCTATCCAGAGTGACAGCTTGAGGCTCTGTCTCAAAAAAATAAATAAATAAAAAGAATATTTAAAAAAAAAAAAGAATGGTCTCCTACATGCAAGTCTGCACAGATATGGGGATAGTTCAACACAAAGAAAGCAAATAGTGGGATATACCATGTAAACAGAATGAAAAGTAAAAGCTATATGATTTTCTCAGATACAGAAAAAAGTTGATAAAATTCAACATGCTTTTATGCGAGCGAAGAATATAAGGCAACTCTTCAACACAATAAAGGCCGTATATGAAAAATCCACAACTGACATCAAACTCAGCAGCGTAAAAGCTAAAAACTTCCTCTGAGATCAGAGACAAGGCAAAGATGCCCACTCTCATCACTTCCGTTCAACCTGGTACTGGAAGTTCTAGCTGGAGAAATTAAGCAAGACAAAGAAATAAAAGGCAACCAAATTGGAAAGGAAGAAATAAAATGTCCCTGTTTTCAGACAAAATGATCTCATATAGACACAACACCAAAGACTCTATTTAAAAAAAAAACTGTTAGAATTAATAAGTAAATTCTTTAAATTTGCAGAATGCAAAATAAATATCCAAAAATAAATCGTGTTTCTATACACTGCCACCAAATTATCTGAAAAGAGAACTAGGAAAACATTCCCATTTACAATACTACCAAAAAGAATAAAATATTTAGGAATAAACCTAACTAAGGAGGTGAAAGACTTGAATACTGAAAGCTACAAAACATTGGTGAAAGAAATTTAAAAAGACAAACATAAATGAAAAGGCATCTTATGTAAATGGTTTGGAAGATAATACTGTTAAAATATCCACACTAAAGAATAAGTGATCCCATCTCAGGGTGGGCAAGGGACTTGAAGAGAAACTTCTCTGAAGAAGACAGGCACACGGCCTACAGACATATCAAAAAATGCTCACCATCCTTAATTATCAGAGAAATGCAAATCAAAACTACTTTGAAATATTATCTAACTCCAGTAAGATTAGCCCACATCACAAAATCCCAAAACCAGAGATGTTGGCATGGATGTGGAGAAAAGAGAACACTTCTACATTGCTGATGGGAATGCAAACTAATACGTTCCTTTTGGAAAGATGTTTGGAGAATACTTAGAAATCTAAAAATAGACCTGCCATTTGATCCTATAATTCCTCTACTAGGTATATATCCAGAAGACCAAAAATCACATTATAATAAAGATATTTGTGCCAGAATGTTTGTTGCAGTCCAAGTCATAATTGCTAAGTCATGGAAGAAGCCCAAGTGCCCATCGACCCATGAATGGATTAATAAATTGTGGAATATGTACACCATGGAATATTATGCAGCCTTAAAGAAAGATGGAGACGTTATCTGGAGACGTTTCATGTTTACATGGATGGAGCTGGAACATATTCTTCTAAGCAAAGCATCTCAAGAATGGAAGAAAAAGTATCCAGTGTATTCAGCCCTACAATGAAACTAATTCATAGCTTTCATAACCCAATTATAGCACAAGAATGTGGGGAAAGGGGCAAGGGAGGGTTATTGTTGGGACCACACCTACGATGCATCTTAAAAAGGTACAGGTGAAACTTACTAAATGCAGAATATAAAGGTCTTAACACAATAATTAAGAAAATGCCATAAAGGCTATGTCAAACAGTTTGATGAAAATATTTCAGATTATATATGAAACCAGCACATTGTACTCCATGATTGTACAGCTATGATTTAATTTAAAAAAAAAATGTCCACACTACCCAACATGATCTACAGCTTCAGTGCAACCCCTAGCAAAATCTCAATGGCACGTTTTATAAGAAATAGAAAACACAGTCTGTCATGTCATTTGATTTTCATGACTCTTTTCCTCACCAGGTTTGCCCGTGACTATCCCTCAGTTTCTCTTGCTGGGTCTTACACCTTTTTCTGCTGCTCTTGTTTAAGCATCTGTCGATATTCAGTGAATAGTACTTTCTGCTTTCTGTAGGTGGAAATGCCTGTGCCCAAGTTTTAGTTATGCCATCCATTATGTTGCCTCCTCCAAAGTACCACTCATGCTCTGACCCCCTTTGAGTCTCCAGATTTGAATTTCCAACTTTCTATGAGAATCTCTAAACAGATATTCTTATCTTGTTTGATACCCTCGGCAACGTAGGAGGTAAACTCTATTTCGACATCTTAGATCGGAAGCAGGATGTCAAGTCTGACACAGATAGCAATCGAACCAGACATCGTTGAGTGACTGATAAGCTCTACCAATAAGAATAACTAACTTCTGTTGGGGCAATTCTATCTGAACCATGATTGTAGCGTCTTTCCTATATAGAGAGGCATTTGCTCACTCTCATTCTTGATAAGCTTCCTAAAACTCATAGCATTATAAAAGGCTATTTCACTGAGAAATTGCCCCAAGGCATTCCTATCAGTATACTGATATTGTGGTTATATACTAAGAAATAGATATTCTAAGAGGCATTTTTCTCTGGTTGTTTCTTCCTGGCAGGTTCAGGAGTCACTTAAAATTATTGGACTCCTTACTTCCAAAACAAACAAACTGTATTGCACATTCAGCTCTGTATAATAACAGGAATTTATTTTCCCCGAATAGTCTAATCTTTTTTTAAAATTTTTTTTGTTCTATATACTATATACATAGATTCCAGCATGATAGAACTGATTGACTCTCATTTCATCTTGGGAGGTAGATTAAGTAGGCATCAATTTTAGATAATGGTATTTAAATAGAGGACAAAGAATTTCCTACCACAGACAGAATAAAAAATGTATAATAGAAGAGAAACTGTCATGATCAGGACATGGAGTGAGGTGCTGTGGATGCTGGAAATTGAAAGGAAGCTTAATCCCTAACTTCCAGGGACTAAATCAAGCCGTTACACTCTCTGTCAAGCAATGTGCTGGTGATTAAAAACATCACTGAGGTAGGCACCGGCAGGAGAGCACCCACTGAGCTCCATAAATGTGTAATTAGAAGCAGGAGGCCTGGCTGGACACTGATTTGGAAGATTAGAATCAGTTGAAGCCTCAAGCAGCAGTCGAGCATGGAAACTAATGCTAAGTAGGAGGAAAAAGGATTCAGTACCCCTATAGCTCCTTAAAGAAGCTATTGTTCTAAGAGATCTCTGGATAGAGCCTCAGGCATATTTCAGTAGGCTCTGCTTTCTCTCTCCAGACAGTTTACTGTTCAAGGGTTCCCATGTGCAATGTGTGCAAAGAACCTAGCATGTAGCAAATACTGATGAAATGACCAATGTTACCATTATCATCAATGTTTCGGGGGGGCCATGTCTTCACCCCTGGCAGGAGCCTCCCCACTCCAGGGCCCCGGTCTTCTAATAGGAGAGGCTTGTCTTGTTTTGATCAACAATGTCTTGCCTAATGACTTGTTTTCATAATGAAAACATAGCAGGACCTTGGATAAATGTTAGGAGAAAAAGTTATAGAATGAAGCAAGAGTGAAGAAAAAAATGAAACAAAAAGCAAGCAATGTAATGTTATCAACTCCCCAAGAGTTGGAATAGAAAAGAGGAGGAATAGAAAAGTTTCTTTAAACTGATTTGACATTTTTATTGAAAGTGAACGTTTTTGCACACTTTCTTCTTCTTAGAAAGCTGAAGGAAAGCAAACTCTTTATTCAGAAAATTAAGATATCTAGGAAATGGGGCCTGCTGCTGCCTGCCACCTGCTGTCTCTTGTCTTGCAGAGCATGGCATTACCCGTGAGCAGGTGTTCTTGTGGCTGTCCTCAGACAAGTCCACCTGTTATAGCTCTATGGTTTATATGATTGTGATTAAACAAATAGGAAAGATCTGGTAGTTATTTGCATGTAGGTGAGAGTGAAAATTTTGGAAGCAGATGGGATTAATAAGAGAGAAATTGAAGAGAAGTGAGAACAAGGGCAGGATCTAGAACCTGGGAGGAGCACTCACATCATGGATGGAAGTAAAAAATGGGACCAGATAAGAAAACTTCCAGAAGAGAAGAAAAAGAAAGTCTAGAATCAGTGAGGTCAAAGGAAGAATAAATACCAAGAAGAGGGTTGATAGTTTAGGTTACTTTAAGTAAATAAACTCAACCAATAGTAGATTAAACAATAATACATTTAATAAATTCCCATGAATTGATGGGAGGTAGGTGGTTACGGCACCTCAGCTCATCAAGTCATCATGATCTACGCTCTTTACATCCTTCCACTTCATCCAGCCCAGCAAGTCCGCTTCTTGTGCACTCTGCCCTCGTGTTTATTGCCTTGCAGTTGCAAGGTGGCTGCTGCAGCTGCAAACACATCCAGATCACATTGAAAGGGAGTAAGGCGAGACTAAGCAGGGGGAGACCAATCAAGGTCCTCTCCTCTTCTATCAAGAAAGAAAACCCTTTCCAGAAATGCCTGTAGACTTATTTCGACTTTTAGTTACTCAGGAACCAATCATGTGGTCACCCTGCCTGCAGAGGAGACTAAGAAGTATCTGCCTTGTCGGGATTTTATTACTGGCATCCAGTGAGCACGCAGCTTGGAATGGGCTTGGATTGGGCTTGGAAGTACCCAGCAAGACCTTCCACAGTGGAATTAACAACGTCAGTGTTCTCCCTGGCATTAAAATGCTTTTACTATGGTTAGTTCTTTTTAACAAGCTAACAAAATAGTCAAGATTACCCAGAACACTTTCTCATGAAAACATAAAACAAGGCTTTGGTAATCCTCAATCATGTTTCAATTGTCAAAACAATGGCATTTCTTATTATCTTTGCTTAAAATTATCACCCTATGAACAAGCATTTAGCTCACATTTTTATGATGTAGAAGTTACTACCCATTTTCCAAGGGGGCTTAGTCTATAAGAATCAATCATTCAGAGAAGTTATTTATAGAAAAGTAGATTTATACTGGATACTTAGCTAAGAATTTGAATATATAGTTTGAAACCTATTTCTCTTTCCATTAGGTCTAGGACTTCATACTTTTCCAGAATACCATTGTACTGTGTAGAAATAATTTCTTTTGAATATGTGATATCATGTTGAGCTAAAAATCATATCAACACTCATTTAAGAAATCATAAAGTCATTCTATTAATAGGGAAACTTAAGAAACAGGGCTGTTTCAAGTGATGTTTGGGGGAGCTGAGTGACTTTTGATCATGATGAACCGGAGCATGTATGATTCTAAGTTTGCCAATAGTCTCAGAAAAAGTGATGGCTGGAAAGATGTTGGAGATGATGAATCAGCTCATTTCTTATAGTATTAATGGTTATAATTTGAAACAGAATAGACTTTAATTTCTTGCATGAATTAATTAATACTTACGATAAATGCCTTTAAAGCTCTTTCTGATGTCGGATCCAAAATTGCAGTTCTTCAGATCTATTAATGCCTTTGAAATGGAAAAGATGAGGTTAAGTCACTATGTTGCTAAAGGGAGCTGTGAATTAGACAATGTTTGACTTCTCCCTGATTCCCCACATCACATGCCCATTTGCTGACATGACATCTCATTGAGTTTACCTAAGCTCTAGTTGCCCCATCTTTAAAAGGAGGATAATAATGGTACTGTCCTCATAGGACCATTTTGAGAATTACATAAGATGCTTAGAATATAGTGCCTAGTACACAACAAACACTCAGAAACATTGGATGAGGATGGTGACAGACAAGGATGAAGGAGGGGAGGGGAATTTAACAATTACCTCCTGAATACCCACTATGTGTCAGACACTGTCCCAGATACTAAGGATACAAAGATAAATTAAACATACAGGATGTAAATTCTACAAAGCTTTATTTTTTACTCTTTAATTCAGTACATGTCTTTTTTCATTTTTAACATAGAGGCACCTGTAACTGCAAATTTATTGGGACCACATTTTCTCCCCCTGTTTCCTGCTGTGCTGACCCTATATCTAGAAATAACAAGAGCCCCACCAAAAGCTGTTTCATTTTGTTTTCTTTACTGATAAAGACAGTTTAAGAATCGTATAAGCCCTCTGCAGCCTCTAAAGCATTATAGGCATTTCAGCACAACACGTCAACCACGCTCACCCAAGAAAGCATCTTTTAACCACATCATTATTGAAATTTCTCATTTCGTTCAGTTCTTCCAAAAACACGAAGAGGAGGAAAAGCCTAAAGCAGCTCACTCTTTGCTCTTTCAGCAGTGTTGTCATCCTGTCATGTGTCTTCCACATCTAGAAGAAAATTCCAGCCATCCTTGACCCCTCATCTTTTGTACTGATTTCACACAGGGTAAGCTGACAGTAAAACAAAACAAGCAAACACAAAACCGGGCTTGACGGCTTGATGTGCTTTTTCTAAAAGCCTGATGTAAGAGTTGAAAACTGATTTTCAGAATCCCTTTAGAGGCACACCCACATAGCTGCCTGAAGAATGAGGTCGTAAATTCCCACAGAAGCATCCACTGCCCCCATGATCACAACTTATTGCGATGGAATTCTTTATTATCAATGCCTTTATATGAATCCCTAATAAATATATAGGCAACATATATGTCCCTCTGGTCAAGCAATTGAAAGATCCACAAGTCCTTGGGCATCCCTGCCAATCTTTAGAACTGCAAGCAACACCAAAATTTGGCAGAAACAGGATTCTGATTGAGTAACCCCATTCTCACTCTTGTATGGAAGCCTGGAATTTGGCTGCACCCTGTCTAAACCTCAAGGCATCCACAACCGTAGAAGGTGTGAATGAGAACCTCCTCTAGAGGACTGAGGACCAGCTACAGACTAGCCCATCTCTTAGCCACATATTCACCTTTGCTTGTGTGTCTGCAGTAGCCCGGAGTGCCGCCATCACGAAAGCAGGCTGGGTGCCATCAGCAGTTCATTCCACCACTCAGATTAGTTGCATTTCTGAGGCCCAGTCCTACCACACTCCACACACAGACACACTTTAAAAACTTCTCTTTCTATTTCTCTTTTTGAAGCTACTATGGTAATGCTGGATGGACTATTACTTAGGCTGGGCTAAACTAATATGAATAATATTCAGCTATTTATTTTGGAAGAATCTCTAAGACCTATGAAAGGTAAAAAGGAAGAAATTAAACATTTTCAAAAGTGTTTTTGCCAGAATGAAAAAAATAATAATAATTTGGAGTCCTAGACAAATGCTCTTGGAACAATATTGTATAATGTCTGATTTTTTTCCCCCCTTCTCAATTATAGTTATTTCATGCATGTTACAAATGAAGCCATTGTATCAGTCAGAGACCAATTTTAATCCCAAGGTTGATTAGACAGTTAGCTCTCCCCAGCTTGGGCCCTTTCCCTTTGTTCTACACTCACACAGCCTTTGATTTACACACGAATAAGGATTTGGTCTGATTCATTAGTGGAACATCCTAATGAACACTTGGTTGGATTTAACCTTTTGCTTCAACAAAGTCTCAAGGTTGCCATAGTAATGGGAAATTAAATCCACGGAGCTACCCCTTCTCCCTGTGCAGTTCCAGCGTGCTATCACACCTTAGCATGCCTACCACCTGGGTCAACTGAGAGACCCAGGTTGCCTGTCAAGTTCCAAGCTGTGGGTGATATTTGCAAAAGGTCACTCTGTTCTCCCATCATTAAAATGAATGAAACAGAGAAAGAATAAATTGGGGAGGGGGTGATTGGGAGGATTGTCTCTTTGGCCATTTCATGATTTGGTTCCAGACAATGTTTCGGCCTTGGAATATCCCTAAGAGGTGGTCATTGGGACATTGCTTGAAGCATGCAGGAAGAGAGTTTAGCTCGGGACTCAAATAGTCCTCAGAGTTCTTTCCCTGCAACCAGCCACTGGCCTGCTAAGTGCCCTCTCTTGGCCAGGGAAAGGTCATGAATGAAACAAGCTCCCTGTCCTCAAGAGACTCGCAGAGAAGAGAGACCAGGTTACAGTGTCTCTGCCTAAATCACACCACCCAAACAGTTCTCCATTTAGGTCACTAACTCCTTCAGAAATATCTTTCTCAATTCGCTAACTCCTCCCCCATGCCCTCTCTTCCACTGTTGCCTTTGAAACTTTTTCTCCATTCTAAATTTCCTGCATGTTCAATCATCTCCTAGAACACACAATTTCTCCTCACCTTCGGGGAAACCTGTCTCTTCCTCAGCCTACCTGCAGTGTATAACACATCTGCCCTTCTCTCCTCTCTTCTCTTTTTTCTTTTTCTTCTTTCCTTCCTTTCTCCTTCTCTTACTTCCTTGCCTCTTTTCTTTCTCTCTTCCTTCTACTTATTCATCTAGTCAACAGTTATTTATAAAGGACCTAAGATGTTCCCAACGTCATTCTGGGCACTGCAGACAGAGCACTGAACCACCCTGATTAAGCTTACATTCTACTGGGGAGAATGAAAATAAGCACAGTTAAAATTAAAATTAAAATATAGCAACTCAAATGATCTTTACAATAGAGAAAATTGTTTTTCTTTTTAAGTGGAATCGGTTTTTTCTCTCATTCTCACATCTTCTCAATCCCAATATTTCAAAGTTTAGAGATGAAATAGACATTCTTGGGGAGTCCTTGGAAAAAACCTTTCTTTTAGCACCCTTTGTCACCAACTCCTCCTCTGAAGCTCATGGCATTTGGTTACACGACTTTCGATCCTCCCAGCCTCCAGGTGTCTTCCCCACACTCATCATAATTCTGCAGTTCTAGACCTCTATGTCCTAGTTAGGTTTTCCTATCTACCCTCTCTCCTCTCAGCATCTGAGTGATTTCTGTATCTCATTTAAAGTTCCAGCTTCTTGAATTTCATTTATGCCAATAATGCTTATCTGCCCTGAGCGGGTAATCCATAAGTCCACACTCTACTAGACCTTGTAATATGCAACTAACCCAGCTGTAATATTTCCTATCTGGGCCTCCTCCTGGACCATGACTTTCCACTTCTCTCCCTTTTCTCTCCACAGCTCTTTAGAGTTGTCAAGGTCACACACTCATACACACACCATTATCCCTTGGGCTCAGTGCATCTTAGCATCAATGACCATCTTCACTCTCCCCTAAGTCCTTGATGACTGGTCAGGATTGGCCATTGGTCACCTCTGTGTTGTGACAGTGGAGTCACAGTTCACCTTCCACTCTAGCCCTCTCACCTTCAGAATGCAGGGGAGAATGTGGCCACTCTTGGTTAATCTTTCCTTGCAATGGGCACAATGCATTGTTGTCAACTCTGGGCACAGTGTTGTAAAGAGATCTTCAGAGCACATTCATCTTGCTTGGCAGGGACTTTATATCTGTTGATTAGTAACTCCCCATTGCCCCGACACCAGCCCCTGGAAACCACCACACACCACTCTGAGTCTATGAATTTGATATTTTAGATATCTCATTGCAAATCTGCAATGAAGGTTCATCAAAAAATTAAAAATAGAACTACTACATGATTCAGTGATCCCACCTCTGGGTATTTTTCTAAAACAATGCAAATGAGGATCTTGAAGAGATATTAAGGCTCTTTGTTCACTCCAACTCTGCTCACAATTGCCAATATTGGGACCAACCTAAATGTCCCTTGATATGCACTTTTTTTTGACATTTAATTACTTTATCATTGCTGGGGGATGAAGTAGTTGACTCTTATTTATTTCCACTATATTCTTCAGTCTTATAAATAATAGATTCTTGTGGGTTAAAAAGTAAATTAAATGTGATTCCACCAAATCTGATTTCTGATTCTTGAATTCTAGCTTCTCTATCTCTTGTCTACTTAATTTCCGAGTATCTGCTGGAGTATTTCCAGTGGTAAAGATACATCCTCTCCTGAAAAAGTTTGCTCCATTCATTGTCAGTCAAAACTGTGAGAAAATTCTCTCTTGACATGGATCTGAAATTTCTGTATTCCTGCCCACCAGTTATATTTATCCATAAAGTCTACCATGCTCCTCTTGTCTACTTGGGTCTATGCACCTGCTCGTAGAATTGCTCCTCAGCTGGTTCAGTTGAGAAGATGACCACAGGCAGGAGCTCTTTTACCACCCTGGTCCTGTCTTGTCATTCTGCTCGGTCATCTGAGCCCTGTAGCAGGAGATGAGGGCAGAGAGGAAATGGAGCTGAATTGTGAACTTTGGATTTACTGGTCAATTAAAGAGCCACGGGAGAACTGTGAGCACATAAGGAAGATGATATTACTTTTGCTTTATGAGTCCTTCTGGCCACAGTATTAAGGAATAGACTGAAAGGGAAGCAAAGGTTAGAAAGAAGGAAATCAGACTAGAAGCTTCCATAGTCACCAAGACCTGAGATGGTGGCTTAAACTTTGGGGGAAGCAGCATTGCTGTTGAGAGTGGTCAGATAGTGAGTATACTGGCAGTTGCACATTTGGAAATTTCTAATTCCGAGTAATGTGGAGGTCTGTTTGATCCACAAGGTTATCATGGATGACATGAGAAAATTAATTGTCAACATGAGCTCCTGGAATACTGTGGATCTGTACAGTGTTGACAGCTATGGTAGTTATGCCAGGCACAAATCCAGCATTTCATATTTCCTTATGTATTTAATCCACTGACATACCCAGCAGGTAGCTAATATTATTTCATTACACATGAGGAAACTGAAGCTGAGAAAGGCTAAGAAGTATGTCCAAAGTGGAACTTCTACACTTGACATGTTGTCCTGGGGTGTGGAGAAAAATGGATAAGGACAGACCCTTGCCACCACCATAGGGGAGGAAGTTGCTAAAAAAAAAATGAACCTTAAAGAAAGAAACCTTTAGTCTGAAGTCAAGGAGAACTCTGGCCTGAAGGGACTACCACATGTCACTCTGACTGTGAATGAAAAAAGGTGTAGCAAATTCTGAGGCTCATAAAAACATCATGAGCTGTCCCAAAGGCCCCCAAGAAAATTCTCATAGTCCTAGTTGTGTGACACAGGCAGTTGGGTCTCTGCAGATGCATCTCACAGACAGCCTTGATTAGGCACCATCCCTAATCAAGACATACAAAAAGGTTGCTGGGATTATCTTTCACATTAAAAATCTCCATGGCTTTATAAATGGGAACGGTTTGAAGAAGACTATCATGGTCCTCTTGACTTGGTCCTTATGCCCCCTTCTTCATACTTAGGGCTGATAAGTCCCATATTCATTTTACGGAAAAGAAACCAAGGTTGAAGTTTGGGTAAATTACCTACACTTTCACAAGAAGTCTTCTGCAGAGCTGGGGCAGAATGTGGACATTCTGCTTTCCAGTGCCCTTGAACTATATACTGTATCATGGGGAATGGGAGACTCAGAGAAGCTGTCAGCAAGTATATATTGAGCACCTACTGCATGCCAGATACTACATGAGGTTCGAGGGAACAAAACTAGACTCAGTTCCCACCTTCCTGTAGAAAGAGCCTGGGGACAAGGAAGGAGATGCCCTGAGTTCTAGCCTAGACTATTTTATTAATTAGCATATGATGACCATGTGATGACCCAGAATCTCAGAGCTTCACTTTCTTCATCTGTAAAATAAGAGAAATGACTCCTCCTGCCTTCCCTTGAAGGCTTATTGACTGGTTCCAATGAGCCAGCAGAATTTTTTTTCTTTGCAACCCACCCACCTCAGCCTCCCAGAGTGCTAGGATTATAAGCATGATAGCAGAATATTTTTTTAAAAGAAGAAGAATGCCCGTTGACCTCTAACTCACATCTATGGGAACACAGGCTGTCATTCATTATTGTAGAAATGTATGACCAGGGGACAGACCGTACTGACCAGGTATAAATAGAATCATTGTTTCCTTCACGCACCTGCAATTTCTACCAAAGGCTTCATTGCCTGTGACTAGAGGAAGCTCTTCATTTTCGTTTTCTTTAGTGCAAGGATCAGGCAGTTTCTCCTGTCAACTCGGGAGCGCAGACACCAGAAGATTCGTTAGCCTGACAAAAGAGAAAGGGGAGCCTTCTCAAGTCCAGCCGTGTAGACCTGATGACAAGGGTAGAAAACTTAGGCTGACGTGGACTCCTTGAGTATGTCATCAGCTCCTATCACATCACGTTGCGCTTGTTTATGCAAGAACCAGGAGACAGATGAGAGGGAAAATGCCTTTATCACTTGGCATCATGATATTGGTAATAGTTCATAATGATTTTTTTTCTCAATGCAAAACACAGTCTTAATCTAAAAATTACGAATTATACTTAATGACTCATTGGAAAGTATTTTCTTTGCCTAGGAGAAATCAATCTTTTCTATTGCTATTTTTCTTTTCTTTCTAGCAAGGTTAATACGCAGAGCATGATCTGATGGACTTTATTTTCAAAGGGGAGAGGTTTCCCAGAAGTGCAGGACAGGCTTCATTAGTAAAGTGCAGAATAAATTGCTGGAAGCAATTTGAAGGGGCATCATTAATAGCCCAGTCTTCTGTGTGCATAAACTGAGGTCCTACCTTGCACCTCTGCTTAGCAAGAATTGTTCAGTAACTAAACTTGTTCTGCTGCAGGTTCTAGAGGGACCCTGTTGGAGCCAGTTTATATCACAGAGAAACACCATAGGGTTTGGGATTGTAAGGCCTGGGTTCTCATCCTAGCCCTGCCATTCTGCCGCTCATGGACAGTGTGATCTTGTCTCTGAACCCCCTTCCCCATTTGTATGATGAGGATGGTTATGTAAGAACGCCTTCCACATTGAGGTACTAAATGCTCAAAATCCACATGCTCAATATTTAACCCACAATCTCCACTTCCCCATCTCAAACTCAGTAGAAAACTCTGGGTCCATCCCATGTGCCAGTGTGAGGACCAGTTCGTATTATGTTGTGCATATAGCCCTTTCCCTGTCTCCCACTTAGAGCCCGTCTGTGTCCCAGCCCTGTTGAAGTCACCCCTCAAGATGTCCTTTACTCTCAGGTTCCTCCGCTGCCACCCCAGTCAGTGATGTGCCACAATTTCTCCCTTGGGCTCTTATGACCGCCTCAGACCTGGCGTACCTGCACCTGCCAAGCCCCCACTTCCTGCACCCTTAATGGTGTAGTCAGAGTGATCCTTTTCCTAAAGACTGGTATGTCACCCTCTTCAAAGCCCCTCTGGGCCCCCATTGCTGCTGGAACATAAACCAATGTCCAAGTATGAAATGGTTCAGCCCCCTCCCTGTCTCTTCACGCTGTCTCATTTCACTCTCCCATGTCCATGACTCCACCCTGGCCTCCCAGAACCTTCTAGGCTCTCCCCACTCAGTCACAGGGTCTGTGTTCATGCTGTTCCCTCTGCTCAGCTGTCTGTGTTCCCCACGACGTTGTCAACTGTACAGTGTGAGGACAGGAATATTGTCTGCTCTGCCCAGTATTCTAACCCTACACACAGCAGGCACTCAATAAATACAGGAGTAAGTGACATAGAAAAGCAGCTCATATATTTTTAATTCCTTGATAGGAGTAAGCTATTGAGAGATTACTTTGTACCAGACACAGTGCTGAGCGTGCTTGTGAGCCAGGGTGTGTGCAGCCCGCTGCGCCTGCCCACGAGAGCCACCTGCACTGGTGTCTTCCCAGCACCACCTTTGTGACACTGGCAACTTGAGATCACTCGGCTGTGGGGGAAGTGTTTACACCCCAGAATCCACAGCCTGCACATCAGGAGGAGCCACCGCCATCCCACCAAAGAGCTGCAAAACATTTACCAGCACACCACTGCACACACGTCTGTGGGCAGGAGCTGGGGTTAAAAAGAGGGGGCGGTATCTGATGACTGTTCACGACTTTAACGTGGTTGATACATGGAGCAGGGCAGAAAAATGGGGGAAGGGAAAATGCCCCTGGGTGACCAGGCTCAGACGGCTGCTCATCTTCCCGTCTGGCCCCGTGGCTTCAGAGCACAGTGCTCTCCCAGACCGCGCTGCCCAGCAGGGGGCGGGCGGGCGGGGGCGGCCGCGGGGGGGGGGGGGGGGGGGGGGGGGGGGGGGGGGGGGGGGGGGGGGGGG
>CAUYRH010055851.1:0-13472 GCA_963574655.1 Perodicticus potto
TTTTTTTTTTTTTTTTTTGAGACAGAGCCTCAAGCTGTCACCCTGGATAGAGTGCTGTGGCATCACAGCTCACAGCAACCTCCAATTCCTGGGCTCAAGCGAGTCTCCTGCCTTCGCCTTCCAAGCAGCTGGAACTACAGGCACCCGCCACAACACCCGGCCATTTTTTGGTTGCAGCCGTCATTGTTGTTTGGTGGGCCCGGGCTGGATTCGAACCCGCCAGCTCAGGTGTACGTGGCTGGCGCCTTAGCCCGTTGAGCCACAGGCGCCATAGGAACATAAATGTCTTAACACAATAATCAAGTAAATGAGGCAAAAGCTATATTAATTAGTTTGATGTAAGCACTCCAAATTGTGTTTAAAAAATCAACACTTTGTACCCCACATATGCATAAATGTATTCATGATCTATGTGTATATGACTTAATAAAAAAATTCTAAATAAAAGTTTAGTAAAATTGAAAAGTTTTTATTTTATGCTAAAATTTGATTAAATATATGATGGATACCATTTAGATGCATATGTCTCATGCAGTATTTGGGACATACAATCAAAGTGCTTGGTTGTGTACTTGGTTGTGAGGTCCAAATGTCCCCCTACACCCCAGATGTCTACCTGCTTAGCCTGGCAGGCAGCTTTAACAAGCCACAGCCTAGGGAGGCCTCTAGTCTCTGTTGACAAGGGCTGGCTGTGTCTTGCCACCTCCTGCTTGCATATCTGCCCAGGGCACTGGGGACGCCCCAGCATCTGGATGCGGTGGGAGGTGTCCTCACAGGAGAACCACAGCCTGAGCACTGTCCCTGCGGACTCTACCGCTGGTCAGCCTCTGTGCTGGGGGAGTCACAGCAGACATTCTGGGGTCCCTCCCAGCTCTGGTGCCCACTGTGTCTCACTTTGCAGGGTATGGAGAAAAGCCCAGCAAGGGAGGCCACAACCTCCAGCAAGGCGCCAGGTCAGCCTGTGCAGCTCGGAACGGCCCCAGCCTGTGGCCAGGGAGGCACTCAGGGCTGTGCCATCAGAGGGTCCATATCTTTGATCATCTCCCTTCTGGGACCCTGGGACCGTCCAGCACCAAGATTGGCTAGAAGTCAGTCCAAGTCTGTTGTCCAACCCAGCACCTTCATTTTAGGAGGGACGCAGAGCTTGAAGTTGCTTTTCTCAGTTCCCTAAGAGCCTGCACCAAACTGGCCACATCTCGGGTGTTGTGTGAGGGTCTCCAGCCAGTGCTGCCTGTGGTGCCCACGGCCCAGGGCCTGTGCGGGCCTCCCCTGCACTGCCCACCTCCAGGGAGGAGGCAGGCCTCCCCCAGACGTCTCTTCCTCCAGCCGGCTCCCTTCCCCAGGGGCCAAAGGGCAAATGCCATAGAGCCGAGATCTGGGATCTGGGAGCCAGGCAGGCCTGCCTCTGTGAGGGCTGCTGTGACAATCCACGAAAATCAGTTCTGCCGAGCTTGGCCTGGTGCCCCCAGGAAATCTGCATTGCCCATGGGTCCCTCCTCTCTTCCTCCCTCCCTCCTTCCTTCTTTTCTAACTTTTCTCCTCTTCCTTTTCAAAAGTAACCACAACACAAAGCAGAAAGGAACCCATGCCATGGAGAAGCTGCCGCACCACGCCACCAAACCGAGAGAAAAGGGGGCTTCTGCCTGGGTGGCAGGTGGCCTGCAGGTGTGTGGCTGAGGGACAGAGGAAGGGCAGAAGTGGGAGGCAGGCTCAGGGTTAACCCCAGACAGCCCACTGTAGGACCTTGAAGCACAGCTAGAGGTTGTGACACTTCAGGAAGGTGACTGTGGTGTCCCAGGAAATGCTCAGCTGCAACACTGGGCTGGCAACGCCTAGGGAGGGGCCACGGGAGATCCCAAGGGTCCCAGCCGGGCGAGTGGAGCTAGGCGGCACCCGGCACTTCCAGGACAGGCAGGAAAGAAATGCAGATTAGGGAAATGGAGGCAGGGTGATTTTAAGCCCTGGAGTCCTGCCTGCCAGGCACCACAGATGTGTCACTTGTCCCCAAAACCCACACAGCAGGCAGGACTCAGGCCCAGATCTCTCCCTGCACAGGCCCCTCACCGGCATCCCCGGCCTCTCAGGTCCAGCTAGTTGCTACTCATAGGCTCCCTGGCAGGGACACTCGTGACACTGGACTCTTGGCCCTTCTCAGGGGACAAGCTTATCCACACCCCAGGAGTGATGGCCTCGTCCTCAGTTTTAACACACACCAGGGCAAGTTGGCACCAATTGCCGTTTCCTGACCCTCCAAGCAGGTAGTGGGACATTGTGTTCCTGGCCCCTGAGCTCTGGACCTTCAGGGGGAAGGCTCAGTAGCCACTGCCCCAGGAAGGCTACGCTCAGATAGGTTGTGATGACAATTGCCAGTGGCAAGTGGCAGGTCACAACAGGCTGCCACTGGCTTTGAGAAATGAAAGAAAAATGTGCCCAGATAAGTAGAAGCGGTTTCTGGTGACTCGGCAATGTCAGAGGGCTATGCGGTTAACCCCTTCCCTCCGGACATGGCCTGGCACATGTGTGGGGCCGCCAGGCCACCCTGTGACCCTGGACGCCGGTCACACTCAGTTCTCCCGAGTTCACCCAGATGCTGAGTGGGGACAATGGAGCATGTTCGGCTGGAGTGGGGATGCTCAGAGCCTGCCTGGCATGAGCAACCCTGAGCTAGGTGCCAGCAGTAAGGGCCAGGGGGCCGTGCCTAGAAGACCACCAAGGCACAGGCTCACTGCTCCCCAGGCTTGGTGGGGACTGCTGGACACCACCTGGAGGGGACAGATAGGGGCCAAAATATCAGCCCAGCAGATCCTACAGAGGCCCTCTACGGCCCCTCCTGAGGTGCCAGCCCTACTGCTCCAAAGTGGACACTGTTGTGGCCAGGAATCCATAGCAACCGGCATCCCCAAGAGCTCTGTGCCTGGGAACTGCCCTCTGGGGAGAGTTTCAGAGCCTTCATTTGACACGCGCTCCCAGAAAGGTGTGGTTCTTCAGAACACTGTGCCTGTGAGCTGCAACTCCAGCCACCCAGGGAATTCTGACCATGGAGAGCTGCCTGGGCAGAGTCCTTCCAGGGGGATGAGAGCAGGAAGAGGCAGAGCAGGCCAGACTGAGAAGCAAGGCCCACAAACCCACCTCTCAACGAGCAGCGGCCTTGTCTGAAGAATCCACCCTTCCTTGGGGAAAGGCAGCACAAAGCCATTTGGCCAGGACACAGTGCTCATCAGCACCTGCTTCCAAGCTGGGCTGCAGGGGGAAGGTTCAGGGCCACTGCTCAGCTGGCTCCAAAACCAGTCTGGAATTCCAGGCTGCTGCCTGTGTCCCCACAGTCCCCAACTTCCAGAGAGCAGCACCCAGCTCTTGCAACCCCAGGGCACCCCTTCTTGCCCTCCCTGGACAGGGCTCCCTGCTCTCCGGCCCTGCAGGAGGTGCCCAGCAGCAGGTGGAACTACAGGCTGGCTCTTCCTCCCAGCCACTCTCCCCATGACCCACCATCCCACAGACAGTGTGTGGAGGGACAGGGAGGGACAGTGGCGTCCCCCCCCTTAGGAGCCAGACAACAGGAGGAGGCCAGCACAGCCCACCTCTGAGAGCCCTCGGGCTCTGGGGCCTGCTGGTGGACCTGGGCACTGAGCATCTACAACTGACCACATCTACAACTGACCAGTCTGACTTCATGCTGCATGCTGGGCCTCGGGCTTTAGCACAGCCATAAACACAACCAGGCAAATTGTAAAGCAAAATTGTAAAGGTAAAAAGCGGCAATAGCTTTGTCACGAGGGCCACAGAAGAATAGCAGGGCCAAGAAGCCACCACGGCTGGCTTCAGTGTCCTGCAGCTGGACACAGGCTTCTGTTGAGAAGCCGTGTTCTTGTTCAATTTATTGAGGCAAAATTCACGAAGCATAAAATTAACCATTTTTAAGTGAGCAGCTCCACAGCATTAGGATATTATCTAGTTCCAGAACATTCCATCCCTCCAAAAAAAACCCCAGACACACAAAGCAGTGTCTCTCTCTCCCCTCCCCAGGCTCTGGCCACGACCAATCTGTCTCTACAGATTCATCCAGCCTGCATACAAAGTGGATGCACTGTATGTGGCCTTTCTGCCCGTGTCTTTCATCCAGCATTTGTTTATCCGGAACTCACTCCCTTTTATGGCTCAATAAAACCCCCTTGTTGTAAACATGAGGTGCACCCAGCCATTGTTGATGGTCATGTGGGTTACTCCCCCTTTCAGCTACAGTGAACAGTGCTGCTACAACTCATTCGAATCTCTGTTTGTGATTCTTTATATCATCAATAGGTTTTCAAAGCTCATAAAAAATTGGATGAGGTGGATTGTCCACTACAACTTCTTCTGCTTTGGGGCCTCAGGACTCGACCAAGGACATTCGATCTGGAACTCAAGGTCAGGAACATGGGGCTGAGCCTGGGACCCTATTCTGGCCATTCACCCTGCTCTCTCCACTCAGACACTGCCCCGCCATGAAGGTTCCAGTGGGGGAAATGGAGGGTGTGTCTCACTCAACTTAGTAGGTTGGGCAACACCCACCAGGCCAGGCTCCAGGCAGTGTGATCAAAGGGAGGGTGCCATCCATTCCCTTCCACGCCCTGACCAGGCCACAGAGAGGTCTGCTCACACCTGGGGGCAGCCAGAGGGGATCCAGTTAGAACCTCAGACAGAAATCAAATTTGGAGGTTCCCACAGGCAGAGGCAGGAGGGTGAAGGCCTCCTGCTTCCTTCAGAGGCCAATCCAGGATGGGTGGAAGGTGGTGAGCAGGAGGTACAAGCTCCTTACAGAAGCTCCACTGGTTACTCAGCACCAGGTAACATTGATTATTCCCACCCTGGGCTGAAGGAATGGGAAGGAAAGTGCCCCTGTGAAGCTGCCTCCTTAAGAAGTCACCATTCATGATTGCACCAATGTACACAATTATGATTTAATAAAAATTTAAAAAAAAAAAAAAGAAGTCACCACATGGTGGCACCTGTGGCTCAGTGGGTAGGGCGCCAGCCCCATATACGGAGGGTGGCAGGTTAGAACCCGGCCCCAGCCAAACTGCAACAAAAAAATAGCCGGGCATTCTGGCAGGTGCCTGTAGTCCCAGCTACTCAGGAGGCTGAGGCAAGAGAATCGCCTAAGCCCAGGAACTGGAGGTTACTGTGAGCTGTGTGACGCCACGGCACTCTACCAAGGATGAAAAAGTGAGATTCTGTCTCTAAAAAAAAAAAAAAAAAGAAGTCACCACAAGCCTTTGAGGGTTTGTGTGAAAAGAGAAATGTGCATTAATTGTAAGTTAGTGGGTCAGTTCTAAATCAGCAGAGCAGTTGTCTGGTGTCCCGATGGTTCTGCATCAACTAGAATGTCACTTATGCAACTAGGATACCACCTGCTCTAGCTCATGATAGCCAGGAAATTCTCAAGGCCTAGTCTAGCTGCAGGCACTTGGGGGACACTCAAGAAACACTTGTCATAGGAACTGATGTTGAAATTCAAGGCTGCTGCTGCAAAAAGGGACTGCAGATCCCCTGTACTTCTATAATTCAGGGGTCATAGGAGAAAAGGACCCCTCCCTCCCTCTGACTCATGGTCTGAACCCCAAAGGACCCTCCTACCAGGACGCCAGCTCTTTCATGTTTCTTTGTTTTTTCCCAAATCAATAAAAGTACACAGCATAAAAAGTGAAAAGCTTGGACCAGAAAACACAGCACTGCCCGGTCCTCCTGCCTTACACCCCCAAATCCAACTCTCACTCGGCAGGACGCTCACGTTCAAATCCAGCAGCTTTTTCATCTAGTATTTCCCCCATCACGTGACTATGCTGCTGCTTGTTTGCTTTTTAAAACTGTTTTATGCAAATTTTACCCTTTCTATAGTTCCCCACCAAAAAAGATTTTCTGCATTAATTTCCAGCTGTGGAAGAAGATGAAGGATTAGCTCATCTGTAACGACCCCACCCACACCCACAGCCACCCTGGGGAGTTATGTCATCATTTACAATGAAATCAGAAGCCACTGTTTAGACATCATCATGACTAGGTCAACATCATTCGACCCACCCTTTGCCTGCTAATTTGGCTGATTGCTGAGTTCCTCCTCTTTGGAGGAGGAATTCTTTGTTAGCAAGTATGGACTAAACACGAAAACATTCCTACCACACAGTCAGAAATGTTAGATAAAATGTGAGAATCATTTTAAATACTAACTAATTACACAAGGAAGAAAAGGGATAAAAGTGTATCTATCTCAGCCTGTGCCACAGTGGGGGTGGGGACAGAAGGGGGCAAGTCCCCATTGAGAACCTGTAATGATGAGGCTGTCTCAGTCAGGTCTGAGATTTCAAGGTATCCCACCTGCACAACGCAAGCACCCTGAAGCCAGGAAATCAGCATAAAAATGACCACAGTCTAGCAAGATATAAAATCCTTCAGTAAAGACATCTCTTCAGCCCAGGCAGAAAAGATTCCAACAAAGAGCCCAAAAATGAACTCACAATCCAAAATTATAAAACACACCAACAATCCATTGGCAGATCCAATAAGCAGAGGAATTATCTCTCTATGAACCTTAGATGATAGGATTATCAGACGATGGCTTTAAACAGCTCTACTTAAAATGATTATAGATGTTGAACAAGGAAATCAGCACAAGCCACTACTGAAAAAGAGGCAGATTCAGGAAGAATGGAATCAAACATTTGGAAATGAAAACGATGGTAAGTGAAAGAAAAACCTCAACGGACAGGTTAATTACAGAATAGACACAGCCTCATTATAACGAAGTCACTCAACTCAGCAAGCAAAAAGAGCAGCTCCCATTTAAAGATAAATTATGCAGAATGTAGCACAGAGAAATAAAAAGATTAAAATATGAACAGGAAGCTGGGATTTGAAGGAGAGAATAAAAGGTGTTCTAGATTGAAAATCACTTTCCTTACACCGTTGAAGGCATCATCCTTTCATCTTCCTGCTTCTCTGTTGTCTGGAAGTCTGAAGCATCTGATTCCTGATTTAGCAGCGCCCCCCACTCCCCTCCCAATGCCACCTGGAAGCCTTTAGCATCACCTCTCCAGCCTGTGCCAGCGTCTCCCAATGCTGTGCTAACTGCTGTCCTCCTGGTCTTTGCTCTACACATGGTGGCCCTCTGCGGATTCCTGAGATGCCCGTCCTTTAGGCTGGAGACATTGTCTTCTTTTTCTTTTTCTAGGATTCTTGTTGTTGGGATCTTGGGCCTGTTGGAATGATTCTCTAATTTTTTCCACCTTTCACATATTCTACTCCTGTTTCCATTTGCACTTCTTTCTGTGAGAATTTCTCATCTTTGATTCCCAGCCTTATTTCCTCCTTTCGAGAGTTTTTGCTCACCATATTAAAAACATTTTCAACTTCTGTTCTTTAAATGTTTGCACGTGTACACACACACATATATACATACACACTCTCACATACCCCTGTGCCGATTTTAACTTGTTTAAAATCTTCTGCGTTTTCTATAATTGCGGGTTTTTAAAAGTTTCCTCCTGATCCATATTTTGTCTGTTTTCCCTGACTTTTAATCTGCTTTTGGGGTTGGTCGGCCACGGCGAGTGTTGGCGTCACTCTTCACGCCTAGCAGGCTCTCTGTTCGTCCCCCAGATGTGAGTTAGCCACAGGTACTTGGAAGTCTTGTGTGGGGGCGAGGGCTTGTCACTGGTGGTGTCACTGCAGGATGAGGGGAACCTCTCAGTCAGGTCTGTAGGTCTTGCTTGGAGGTGCTGAGAGAGGGGACAGAGGCTACAGGGGTGGGGTACAGGGTGAACCTTCAGTAAAGATTCTACCTATATAAGCCTGGAGTCATGGGGCCCAGGACACTGGCTCAAACCTGTGCTGTTGCTGATGGCATGGGGTAGGCTGGAGTCTGTCCAGGCATCCAGCTGCTCCTGGTAAAGACGCTTGGGGTGGGGGATCCCCTCCTGTCCCACTCTTCTCCACTAGTACCTGCAGTCCTGAAGATTTACATTATTATCACCAAGTACAGTTACTGTCTAAGGACTGTACTTTATTTACTTATTTATGTTTTTTGTAAACAGAGTC
This sequence comes from Perodicticus potto, assembly GCA_963574655.1. Taxonomy (NCBI): domain Eukaryota; kingdom Metazoa; phylum Chordata; class Mammalia; order Primates; family Lorisidae; genus Perodicticus; species Perodicticus potto. Next base: position 8,071 of record CAUYRH010055851.1, read on the forward strand.
TCACTTTGTTGTCCTTAGTACAGTGCCATGGCATCACACTGCTCACAGCAACCTCCAACTCCCGGCTTAGACGATTCTCTTGCCTCAGCCTCTCAAGTAGCTGGGACTACACGCGCCCGCCACAACGCCCGGCTATTTTTTTGTTGCAGTTGGCCCAGGCTGGGTTTGAACCTGCCACCCTCGGTATATGGGGCCAGCACCCTATCCACTGAGCCACAGGTGCTTCCCAGGACTGTATGTTTTCTAAATGCCCATCCTGTTTTTGCACTCTCCTTGTGCTCTGGAAAACAAACATGCCCCAGAACAACACAGCCCACAACTCGCACCAGCTCCTCACCATCTCCACCGGGCCTGCGTTTGGCCTGTAGGTGATAATCCCCAGACTCAGCCTTATCCAGAAGACCAGGTGGGCCTGTCCAACACGCACCTCCACCCGGTCATCTTCCACCAGCACTGAGGGAGGGTACCGTCCAGCCCCTTCGCTGGGACACATCTTCCCACACCCTTCTCTGCCTCTTCCAGAACCTCCTTAGGCCTTGCCCCTCTTCCCACCCTCCCCAATCACCCTGGAAGGACCAGCTCAGCTGAGGGGGGCCTGGTCAGGCCTCTCTCAGCCCACAGAGACTCACTGGCCACGTGGCCATGCCCTATCCTTGATGGCTCCAGCAAGGCCCCTATCATTTGCCTTTCCCTTGCCCACTTAAATTGTCATTTTCCTGAAGGCACCAATGGGGTCTCACGTTGGTTGGTGTCCTTCCCACCAAGCAGGGCAGCCCTCACATAGCGAGTCCCTCCCGTGGGCACAGATGGCAAAGGGGCAGCCTCCGAGCTTTCTCCCTGAACAAGGGCCACCTCCCCAGTGCCCCACCCACAGTTCCCCGCCAAGTGCCACCTCACCTGGGTCTTGTTTTTCCAGTCACACAGCTGGGTCCGGGCAGTGAGGTGAGGAGGAAGGAAGACAGTCGGTTGCCTCAGAGCAATTAAGGCTTTGCCGGGCCCCTCCAGCCTCCTTCTAAGTGGTAAAGTCAGCCCAGACAAGACAATGAAAAATTGAGGTCCAACCCTACACCCTCAAGTTCAACCCTGAGTAGCTGGGACTACAGGTGCCCACCACAATGCCCAGCTATCTTTAGAGATACGGCCTTGCATTCCTGAGCTCAGGCAATCCACCTGCCTTAGCCTCCCAGAGTGCTGGGATTACAGGCATGAGCCGCCACGCCCCACCTACCACATCACTCTTTTGAAATACAAGATCTGAAAATTAAGTTTGCAAACTCAAACTAGAAGAAGTGCTATAAACCTCATTGCTGAATACCACTACAGTCACTTCCAAGGACTCCCCTTGGAAAGCTGTGCAGTGATGCCAGTGCCTCGTCTACACTTCAAAGCAATTTTGGAACTCTTTCTAGAACGGCCATCAGAGCTGTCATCGTATGAGGTTTGACATTGAAATTCGCAAACCTATCCTAGAAAAAGTGCTCTTGAAGCCACACACTCAGAAAGCAGAGAGGTGGGACCCGTGACCCACGATGGGTGTGTCCCTTCTGGTTGAATTTCAGGACTCTCAGTCATTTGGGGCCCTGGTGCAGGTCCTTCTAAAGTCCCTGTTGGGCAGCAGTCAGCCTCAGCAGGACTCTGGCAGCACATGTAGTTTATTGCATATTTCAAAATTGCTAAAAGGGAAGAACTGTAATATTCCCAACACAAAGGCAAACGTTTGTGGGGATGGATGCCCCAAGGACTGACTGGGTCAGTGCACACTGTATACACGTATCGAACTATCAACGTACCTTCAAAATACATGAAACTACGACGTAACATTTTTTTCAATAAAATGGAAAAATGTGAACACTTAAATTATCACTATGTCAAAACAGAAAGGGAAATAATGCAGGTGCCTCAATGGAGGGGAAGAAAAAAGTAAGCTAAATGGCACAGTCTTAGTAAGATTCTGTCTTGATTTCTGGCAGAAATTACTTAAAAAAAATTATCATTTACAGGCCCAGGGAACTCAGATGCTAGGAATGGATGGTGAAGCTGAAAAGTTGCAAGGAAATCCGTTCCACACCAGGACTGAGCAGATGTGCTGGATGTGCTGAGGGTGATGGGAGCGTTTCTATCAGGGGATACCCACGTGTTGCATAGCTTCTGGGGTACTGGGTCGCAACTAAAGGCACTGGTGTGAAAGATACTACGTGTGTGCTTATACATGAAGTCACACACACGTCCTCGACCCATCTGCTGAGAGGGCCCTGAAGCAGTGACACCCAGTAACAATGAGCACACCTGCACCACACCTTGGTCCCTAAGAACCATTCTCCACTAAAAGAAATGGTGACTCAGGTCTGCAATCCCAGCACCCTGGGAGGCTGAGGTAGGAGGATCACTTTAGCTCAAGAGTTTGAGAACAGCCTGAGCAAGAGTGAGACCCATCTCTATTGAAAATAGAAAAATTAGCCAGATGTCATGGCAGGTGCCTGTAGTCCCAGCTATTCAGGAGGCTGAGGCAAGAGGATTGCTTGAGCCCAAGAGTTTGAGGTTGCTATGAGCTGTGACACTTTGACACGCTAACCCAGCGGTTCTCAACCTGTGGGTCGTGACCCCTTTGTAACAATGAAAATACATCCTGCATATCAGATATTTACATTATGATTCATAACAGCTGCAAAATTACAGTTATGAAGTAGCAATGAAAATAATTTTATGGTTGGGGGTCACCACAACATGAGGAACTGTACTAAAGGGTTGTGGCATTAGGAAGGTTGAGAACCACTGCACCTAGAGGGTGACAGAGTGAAACACTTTCTCAAAAAAACAAAAAAAAGTTTTCTAGGACAAATGGCTGCTTCTGGAGGCCAGGGTGAGGAAAGTGACAGATGAGCCTGTGTCAGAGCAAAGCAGCACTCTGAGAAAGACAGGGGTGTCAAAGAGACAGCAGATAGGAGAAGGGTCCACAAAGTGGCCAACCAGGGACAATCCAAGCATCCACAGGCAGAGGAGAACAACCCACTGACCAAACAGGGATCCCTGACTGTGTATTGATAAATGAAAGGGGGGCAAAGCTCTACTTCATACACAATGTCTTATTTGTGGTTTTTCTGCCAAAAATACATTATCTAAACCAAATCATGAGGAAAATTAGACAAACCTAAATTGCAGACATTCTACAAAATGATTGCCTGTATTTTCCAAGAATGTCAAGGTCATGATAGACAAGAGAAGACTAAGGAACTGAGAATTGAAAACCGAAGACATTTGAGAAATACAAACAGGCTTTGGACAAAAAGGAGTATCTTCTTGCTGTTGTTTTTGTCAGGTTTTCTTTCTCTTTCTATAAAGGACATTTTTTTTTTTTTTGAGACAGTCTCACTATGTCACCCTAGGTAGAGTGCTGTGGTGTCACAGCTCACAGCAACCTCAAACTCCTGGGCTTAAGCAATTCTCTTGCCTCAGCCTCCCAAGTAGCTGGGACTACAGGTGCCCGCCACAACATCTGACTATTTTTTGGTTGTAGTTGTCATTGTTGTTTGGCAGGTCTGGGCTGTATTCGAACCCACCAGCTCCGGTGTATGTGGCTGGCGCCCTACCTGCTTGAGCCATAGGCGCTGAGCCAATATAAAGGACATCTCTGAGACAGAAAAATTTGAAAATCATTTGTGGCTTAGATATTATATTAAATTTCATTTCCTGATTTTGCTGGACTGTGTCCTATATAGGCGAAAGTCCTTGTATTGAGGAAATATACACTAACATGTGGGGCACTGTCTGCAACCTACTCTCAAGACGGATGGGTGAGTGGGTGGGTGGATGGATGGATGGGTGGATGCATGGATGGATGGGTGGGTGGATGGATGGATGGATGGGTGGGTGGATGGATGGGTGGGTGGATGGATGGATGGGTGGATGGATGGGTGGATGGGTGGATGGATGGATGGATGGATGGATGGATGGATGGATGGGTGGATGGGTGGATGGATGGGTGGATGGGTGGATGGATGGGTGGATGGGTGGATGCATGGATGGATGGGTGGATGGATGGATGGATGGGTAGATGGTTGGATGGATGGATGGAAAGATGGTGGACAAATGGGTGGGTGGTTGGGTGAGTAGATGGATGGATGAGTGGGTGGGTAAACAGATGGATGAGTGGATGGATGGTGGATGGGTGGATGGATGGATGGATGGATGGAGGGTGGATGGATAGGTGGATGGACAGAAGGGTGGGTGGGTGGATGGATGGATGGACAGATGGATGGTGGATGGATGGGTAGGCGCATGGGTGGATGGGTGGATGGTTGGATGGGTGGGTGGATGGATGGATGGTGGATAGATGGATGGATGGGCAGATGAATGGATGGATGGATGGGCAGGTGGGTGGGTGGATAAGAAAATATCCAGGTAAATGAGAGAAAGTGTAAGTAAATGGGGAATCTGGATGGAGAGAATACCAGAGTTCCATGTACTATTATTGTAACTTTTCTGTAATTTATAATTATTTCAAAATGCAAAGTTAAGAGAAGAATCACAAACCCTTAGAAATAAACTTTGGTGCTGCGAGCCTCTTCCATCAAGATGAGATTATCTCCCTAGTGGATCAGACATGAGGAAGGGCCTGGTATACCCACATCCACTCTTTGCTTGCTCTGCACCCCATGACATGGGCTGACCTGGTGCCTGGGTACTCTTCCATAAAGACATTCTCCAAGTCACACATCACTACTTCGAACCTCTGGTTTTCAGAAATCAGAGCATCTGAGCTCATTTATAAGAAAAAGTAGTCTAACTTCATAAAAGTAGATAAGTACTTCACTTTATCGACATCAAACAATTTTATTTTTTGCTCTTCTAGGGATTCCATACAACAGTATCACATGTAGTAAAAGCACAATGAGGCATATTAAAACATAGCCAGATTTAACAGTTTGGATATCTCCTGTCATGGAAAAGAAATATCCCGCCCAGATTCACATTAACATACATGGTACATTAATATCAATCTCTGTATCATACACAAGGCCGTGGCACATGTTTGCACACAGGGTCACGTTCTGCAACAAACTTATTCTATAATAGTATTCAGAAGGCCACATGGGACACAGGTGACATGAAGTCATAAGGCTAGATGTCAAACCTTTTGCGTCCAAGAGTTTCCTTGGAGCCACACCCCAATCTCTGATGCACAGCGGAGCTGCTTGCACGGCACGTCAGAAAACCCCTTTGAGACCCCAAAACACTATCCCTCAGTGCGAACACCACCTTATCAAAAATGAGAGCTGAGGCTCGGCGCCTGTGGCTCAATGGGCTAAGGCGCCAGCCACGTACACCTGAGCTGGCGGGTTCGAATCCAGCCCGGGCCCGCCAAACAACGACAGCTGCAACCAAAAAATGGCCGGGCGTTGTGG
>CAUYRH010055852.1:0-10844 GCA_963574655.1 Perodicticus potto
TTTTAAGCCTAAGAAAACTGAGCTATTTTGTCATTTCAAATGGATTAAGATTTACCACATCTGGCTCGGCACCTGTGGCTCAACGGGCTAAGGCGCCAGCCATGTACACCTGAGCTGGTGGGTTCAAATCCAGCTCGGACCTGCCAAACAACGACGGCTGCCTGTAGTCTTAGCTACTTGGGAGGCGGAGACAGGAGACTTGCTTGAGTCCAGGAATTGGAGGTTGCTGTGAGCTGTGATGCCACGGCACTCTATCCAGGTGACAGCTTGAGGCTCTGTCTCTAAAAAAAAAAAAAAAAAAGATTTACCACAGCTATAGAACAAATTATCATTGTATATTACAGGTTTCCTGGGTACTCTCATTCATTGAACTTACTATATAGAATTTTTTTATCATGGTAAAACAAGCATAACATTTCTTCAAAAATCACCACCTTTGGCTCGGCGCCTGTGGCTCAACAGGCTAAGGCGCCAGCCACGTACACCTGAGCTGGTGGGTTTGAATCCAGCCCGGGCCCGCCAAACAACAATGACGGCTGCAACCAAAAAATGGCTGGGCGTTGTGGCAGGCGCCTGTAGTCCCAGCTACTTGGGAGGCAGAGGCAGAAGACTCGCTTGAGCTCAGGAATTAGAGGTTGCTGTGAGCTGTAATGCCACCGTACTCTATCCAGGGTGACAGCTTGAGGCTCTGTCTCAAAAAAAAAAGAAAATGTTTGCAGTATTCTGGGTTATTCTCTCATCACTTTATCCAATCCATCAGCAAATCCTTTTGATTCTTTCTTTTAAAGTATAACCAGAATCTGGCCACTTCTCATTATATCCACTGATCAGGCTTCCATCATGTCTGTGTTCGCATGGATGATAACTGTGGCCCCTTACTGAGTCTCTCTCTTTTTGTCCCTTCCCCCACTACATTCTGTTCTCCAGATAGCAGCCATTGTGATCCTTTAAATCAGAAGTGAAGTCCTTTCCTCTTTTGCTTAAAATCTCTCCTTTGATTCCCATCTTAATTCAGTTCAGTGCTCTTCTGGCATACAAGGGCCTACATGAACTGATCCCCTCTGAACTCATCACTTGCATCTCTTCTTTGACACTGACTACATTAGGATTTTAGATAGTCATAAAATAGTGATATGTGTTGCAGGGCATTTACAGCTGTCCACCTGGAATATACTTCCCTCAAAAATTTTTTGGTTTGATCCTTCCCTTCATTTGAACATGTCTGCTTAAATACAACTTCCTTCCTTGACCACTCTGACTATAAATAGTACCACCCTCCATCTATTTTGATTTGTTTATCTTCATAACCCTCCAAAGTGACATAAGTTTATTTGAATATTAACTTGTCTGTCTCCCTTCTAAAATGTAGATTGTGGAAAAAAAAAATGTAGATTGCATGAAAGTAGGATCTTAGGTCGGGTGCAGTGGCTCATGCCTGTAATCCCAGGACTCTGGGAGGTGGGTGTATTGCTGGAGCTCAGGAGTTCAAGACCAGCCTTAACAAGAGTGAGACTCCTATCTTTACTAAAAATAGAAAAACTAGCCAGGCATAATGGTGCACACCTATGGTCCCACCTACTCGGGAGGCTGAGGCAGGAGTATTGCTCAAGCCCAAGAGTATTTGAGGTTGCTGTGAGCTGTGATGTTATAGCACTCTACACAGGGCAACAGAGTGAGACTGTGTCTCAAAACAACAAAAAATCTTAGTTTAGGCTCGGTGCCTGTGGCTCAACAGGCTAAGGCGCCAGCCACGTACACCTGAGTTGGCAGGTTCAAATCCAGCCCAGGCCCACCAAACAACAATGACGGCTGCAACCAAAACATGGCCGGGCGTTGTGGTGGGTGCCTGTAGTCCCAGCTTCTTGGGAGGCAGGGGCAGGAGACTCACTTGAGCCCAGGAATTGGAGGTTGCTGTGAGCTGTGATGTCATGGCACTCTATCCAGGGTGACAGCTTAAGGCTCTGTCTCAAAAAAAAAAAAAAATCTTAGTTTATTGGCTTCATTGCTGCATCCCAATCCCTATGATTTTGCCTGGAATAAAGTAGGCACTTTACTATCTGTTAAATGAGTGACCTTTGTGACTTGTCCTCTGTCTTCTGTTCCAACCTCATTTCTTGACATTATGCCCTGTGATCACTATTTTCTGGTCTTGTCTTTCTGCTTTTAATACCCTTCCTCCTATACTTTGCTTGATAAATCCATTAGTCCTTTAGGCTTCAGCTTAAATGCCTTCTTCTCAGAGATGCCTTATTTGACCCTAATCCATTATAAATTGGCTTCCCTTGTCATACTCTTACAGCACTTTCAGAAGCACGTAACCATATATTTTCTTGAATAATTATATGTTTAATAGTTGTCTCTGCTACTGCATCACAGTGAGGGGAAAGAAGGGCTTTGTCCATCTTGTTCGCTATGTACCCCCAGTGTCTAGCCTAGAGCCAGGTGCCTGGTAGGCTCTCTGAGTCTCATAAGATGAACACACAGAGTTATAGAATGGTTTTGTCAAGATTGATGTGTGTATTCAGCATTGATATTATTATGAATACTTAAATTGTATATCTTGAGTGAATATTTGCATATGGTAAATCTTTGACTTAAGCCATTTTAGTATTTAAGGCAAAATATTTGTATCTTCATTACTTTCAAGTATGGATATTTGTGTGTGTTAGATAGTGCCATTTTGTAATTTTTAAAATCTGTTTCTTGTCCCAACATTTTCTTTGGTGGTGTTTAAATAAATTCTTAACCCATTGTATTTAAAACTCTTTTTTATAAATAGGCCTTCAAATCAGCAGAAAAGAAAACAAAGCAAACATTAAAAGAAGTTCAAACTGTTACTTCTATTCAAAAAGCAAGAAAAGTATATTGGTAAGTGCTCTTCTTTGTTTTGTTTTTATCAGAATTACACATGCACCTTGTTTAGAAAATTTAACAGTTCTGTCTGGGTGCAGTGGCTTACGCCTATAATCCTAGCACTCTGGGAGGCTGAGGCAGGTGAATAGCTTGAACTCACTAGTTCGAGACCACCCAGAGCAAAAGTGAGACCCTGTCTCTATTAAAAATAGAAAAAAAAAAAAAAAGATTGAGGCAAAAGGATCTTTTGAGCCTAAGAATTAGAGGTTGTTGTGAGCTATGACACAATAGCACTCCCCCAGGGCAACAGCTTGAGACTGTTTCAAAAAAAAAAAAAGAATAGAAAAAGAAAAAACTTAAATAGTTCTAAAATGTTGCTAGAAAAACTAGTAGCCCTGAAGCTCTTCACCCTGCTCCTATTGCCTGTACTCCCAAGAAAACTACTTGTAATTCTTTTAGATGATTCTTTCATTATTTACCTTCATCTCTTTTAGTGATATGCTTATACTGCTACAGCTGAATTTTTCTGTCTTACACTATTGACTTCCACCTGTGAAAGATGAGGAGTTCCCACTCTTTCCACGTGTGTTCTATTATATACACACAAAGTTATACAATAGTTTTGTTAAGATTGACACATGTGTTCAGCATTGATGTTGTTATGAATACTTAAATTATAGTCACAGCTGAACCATATTCTGTTTTCTTTTTCCTTACTTGCTTAGTTTTTTGTGTTTCCTGGAGTTAATAATTGTCTTGCTTTATTTGCTTTCTTTATATTTTTGTTTTATAACTAATTTATCATCAGGTTCTTCCAAGTATATTCAAACACATTAGAATTCCATCAGCGTCATCTTGCAGAGGTTTCTCCTGGAGCTTTTTGACCTACTTTATTTTAGATTGGTTTATGATCCCCTTTTGTTATTCTGGATGTTCTATTTACTCTTCCTTGTGTTAGACTGTCTGTTCTGGATCTCACACTTATTCTTTCTTGGTTGATGGAGTTGTGCTTCATAAGCTTCATGAGAAGGGGTGAATAGGAGGTAAAATTTTTGAAGTCTCTAATGTAGAAAAAAAAATCTTATACTTAATTGTTTAGGTATAGAATCGTAGTTTGAAAGTATGTTTTCCTTAGGCTGAAAGGTGTTGCTCTGTTATAGTAACTTCCATAGTTGACCTTGAACAAGCTGATCTTATTCTGATGACATATGAAACTTGTTTTTGCCTTTTTGCCTTTCTACAAGCTTGTAGACCAGTAGTTCTCAACCTTCCTAACGCTGCAACCCTTTAATACAGTTCCTCGTGTTTTGGTGACCCCCAACCTTAAAATTATTTTCGTTGTTACTTCATAACTGTAATTTTGCTACTGTTGTGAATTGTAATGTAAATATCTGATATGCAGGATGTATTTTCATTGATACTAAAGGGTCACAACCCACAGATTGAGAACCGCTGTTGAAGATTTTATTTTCTTCTCCTCAGTTTTTTCCTCTAAATTTACCAAAATTTCACTATGATGTAGGTTGGTGATGATGTTTTAATCCTTTATGTTGGATATATTTATAGGCCTTTTTAATTTAGGACTTTCAGTTCTTAGACATTTTGTTCAAATATTTCTTGAAAAACTGCCTGCCTTCTGTTTTGGTTTTTTCTTTTCTTTTTGGAAATCCCATTTTTTAAATTTGGGCCCTCTTGGACTGGTCCTTGAATTTTGTAGCATTTTGTATTTTTAACTGTTTGTCTTTCCATTCTACATTCTGAGAGATTTCCTCAGCTTTATCCTTCAGTCCTCACTACTGAATTTTTTATTTCTTCCTATCATGTTTTTAACATTAAGAACTCGCTTTTGGTTCTTTGAGTGTTCCTTTAAAAAAAATAGTGTCTTTTAGCTGTTTAAGAATAATTTTGATGAATTAAATATTTTTAATATTCTTCTCTTGTAAGTCTCTATCTTCTCCAGGTATTTTTATTTAATTGCTTACATTTAAGGTCTATAGCATGTTTTAATGTGTATGCTTAGTAAAATGATTATTACAGTCAAGCACACTGAGATATTCATCATCTTATAGTTCCCCTTTTTTTGTGGTAAGGACCTGTAAAATCTACACCTCAAGCAAATTTCCAGCATATCATACTGTATTAAGTGTAATCTTCCTGCTGTACATTGGACTCTAAATTTATTCATCCCACGTAGCTCCAACTTTGTGTCTGTTGGCACACCCACAACAAGCCTACCACTCACCCCCTTTTTCCCTATGTTGGTTGTGTGCAGCATTTATATTGGAGATGTTCGTTAATGTCTGGTGCTTCTTGATTGCCTATACATATTTTATAGGAGGGTGTTAAAATGTGGATTGGAAGTTCTCTGCATAGTTGAGCTTATGAAATGATCTGTGTAGGTCATTTTGTATAGAACCTTCCTTGTCTTTAGCTCTTTGCCTCTTGAGCTGGGCTCATTTCCCAAAATAAGATTCTTTGTCTTTTCTGCATTTAAAGTGCAATGTTTGGGGAGCACAGTGGGAACAATGGGCTAGGAATCTTCTTATCCAGTAATTGAGTAATTCATTTACTTGTCGTGTTTTATATATATCCCCGCTATTTAAACTTGTGCCATATATACCCTTGTCCAGAAACCATCTTTGTACCCTTTCTAGAGACTTAACCTCTTGCCTTTTGTTATGGTGTGGAAAGGGAGTTAAAATATGTTGAGAGCTGGAAAGAAAATTTAGGGAACTAACTACTTCTGGAACCAACTTTCAGCCAGTCCTATTTTTAACCCGTCTTAAACATGATTTCCGTAAGCACTTGTGCTGCCATTTTTCAGCTTTTGATGAGTTATTCAATGCAAGAGGAGTTGTTTCTTGGCTTTTTCCACTCTCAGGTTAGGATTCAGCTTCTTGAGTCCATCACTCGTCCCTTTGTTTCCCAGCTTTCCAGATTTTGTTGTATTTGTGTTGGTTGAGGTTGCTGTGAGCTGTGATGCCACAGCACTCTACCCAGAGACTCTGTCTAAAAAAAAAAGGGAAAAGAAAAAGAAAAATGCTTTTATCTCATTATTGAATGGACACTATACTTTAACTCCTCTAGTGACAGTAAAAACCTTACTGTTTGTCCCATTTGTCTTGTGTTCTCTTGTCTCCCAGTTTTGTGTTGGATATCTCTGTTGAGGAATATAATTGGCCTATCATTTTCATTTCTTTTCTTTTTTTTGGAGACAGAGTCTTACTTTGTTGCCCTTGGTAGAGTGCTGTGGTGTCATAGCTTATAGCAACCTCAAACTCTTCGGCACAAGTGATTCTCTTGCCTCAGTTTTTCATTTTTAGAAGAAATGGGGGTCTCACTCTTGCTCAAGCTGGTCTCCAACTTATAAGCTCAAACAATCTGCCCTAGCCACCCAAACTGCTAGGATTACAGGCGTGAATTTTCGTTTCTTGTAATATTTTTGTTAGGTATTGGTATCTAGGTCATATTCCTTCGTAAAACAAGTAGGAAAATGTTCCCTTTTGAATTATCCTTAAATGTTTGATGGAAGTCACTTGTGAAGTTGAGTAGTCCTGTAGCTTTCTTTATAGGAAAACTTTTCATTACAGATTCAAATTCATTGGTAAATATAAGGACTATTTAAATTTTCTAGTTTTGGTGAGCAGAGTTTTTATAAGATTTTGTCTAATAGTCTATAGTTTATAATGTTCCTCTTATAAAGTTTTTTTTGAGACAGAGTCTCATTTATTTATTTATTTTTTTGTAGTTTTTGGCTGGGGCTGGGTTTGAACCCGCCACCTCCAGCATATGGGGCCAGCGCCCTACCCTGTTGAGCCAAATGTGCCACCCCCCCTCTTAGAAATTTTTTAACATCATTGTGGTTTTGCCATTTCTCTTGTTATGTCTGCTAGTTTTTGCTTTATGTAATTAGGTGATACCAATATAGAACTACCATATCTTCCTAATGAATTGAGCCTTTTATCAACTTTAATAAAACATCCTAACTTGTAACTATTTTTTCCTCCTTTGTCAGGTCTAACTAAATCATCTTTTCTTTTGGTTAGTGTTTGCATGATGTAACTTTCTATCGTTCTATTACAACCTTTTCATATCCATATATTTTAAAGGTACATATGTACCTTTATTGTTTCTCAGTCTGACAGTCTTTGCCTTTTACCTGGGGCATTTAATACAATTACATTTAAAGTAATCTCTGTTCTATTTGGGGTTGAATCTAGCCATCTTACTATTTGTCCCATTTGTCCCATGTTCTCTTTTGTCTTCCTTTTGCCTCGTTTTATTGGCTTATTGGTTATATACTTTGCTAGGATGATTATAAAATATATCCTTGATTTATCTCTCATTCTCTTTGTTCTGTTTTTTTCACAAACTTTTTACTGTCATTATAGGAGTTAAAGTATAATGTCCATTCAATAATGAGAAAAAAGTATTTTTCTTTTTCCTTTTCTTTTTTTGAGACAGAGTCTCACTATGTTGCCCTGGGTAGAGTGCCATGGCGTCACAGTTCATAGCAACCTCAAACTCCTGGGCTTAAGTGATTCTCTTGCTTTAGCCTCCCAAGTAGCTGGGACTACAGGCACCCGCCACAACGCCTGGTCATTTTTTTGGTTGTAGCTGTCATAGTTGTTTGGCGGGCCCGGGCTAGATTCGAACTGGCCAGCTCAGGTGTACATGGCTGGTGCCTTAGCCCATGAGCCATAGGCGCCGAGCCAAGAACATAGATTTTATTTTCACTTTTGTGTACCTTGAGCCAAGAACATAAATTTTATTTTCACTTTTGTGTACCTAAAGACTTAACAGGGGCTGGGTGTGGTGGCTCACACCTGTAATCCTAGCATTCTGGGAGGTGAGGCAGGTGGATTGCTTGAGCTCAGGAGTTCAAGACTAGCCCGAGCAAGAGTGAGACCCCGCCACCCGAAAAAATAGCCGGACGTTGTGGCGGGTGCTGTGGTGGTGCCTGTAGTCCCAGCTACTTGGAAGGCTGAGGCAAGAGAATCGCTTGAGCCCAGGAGTTTGAGGCTGCTGTAAGCTATGACGCCACGGCACTCTCCCAGGGCAACAAAGTGAGACTGTCTCAAAAATAAATAAATACTCAACAAGGGTTCACTGGAAAGTAATCACAATTACTCCCTGCTCTGTGGTGGTGAGGAGAACTGAAGGGATACAGGATCTCTCACCATACCTTTTTATATAACTAAAATATTTTTTCAAATATGATTGTCACCTAATCGAAAATAAGATTAGAAAACAGTAATAAAAATCCTTTTGCTATTATATTTCAGGAGATGTTAGGGGAGTTTAGTTTAAATCTTATGCTCTATCATCTTTAAATATATGTTCTAAAAATTATAGATTAAATCATACAGAATATTATCTCTGTAGTAAAATGTAGCAAATATTTGTAATGCATGTCATCTAAATATCATACAAATATAATATTCTATATTTTTTATCCTGATAGCATTCATCATGAAAACCAAAGTTATCCTTGACTTTTGAGAAAAGCTCAGAGTTTTACCATTCTAAAGGCAACTTTTAGTTGTTCGTATTTTAAAAAGTATAAAGAATGTCATACATAGGCAGCGCCTGTGGCTCAGTGGGTAGAATGCCGGCCCTATATACTGAGGATGGTGGGTTCAAACCCGGCCTTGGCCGAACTGCAACAAAAAAAAGATAAAAAATAGCCAGGCATTGTGGCAGGCACCTGTAGTCCCAGCTACTCGGGAGGCTGAGGCAAGAGAATTGCCTAAGCCCAGGAGTTGGAGGTTGCTGTGAGCTGTGATGCCACGGCACTCTACCGAGGGCGACAAAGTGAGACTCTATCTCTACAAAAAAAAAAAAGAATGTCATATATGTGAAAATTAATTACAATGATTAATTGAGAACAGAGAGGAAAAATAACTTTTCTTTTTTACCAGTAGTACAGAGTCTATCCAGTGCATCACTGAAAGAAAGCTTAACCCTTGGAGCCGTGTAACATTTTATACTTTTGCTTTGCATAATTCACTGTTACAAATTATCCTTGAGTGTACTACTATATGTAGTAAGGAGATAAGTCTGGCGGCGCCTGTGGCTCAGTGAGTAGGGCGCCAGCCCCATATACCGAGGGTGGCGGGTTCAAACCCGGCCCCGGCCGAACTGCATCAAAAATTAGCTGGGCGCTGTGGCGGGCGCCTGTAGTCCCAGCTACCTGGAAGGCTGAGGCAAGAGAATCGCTCAAGCCTAAGAGGTGGAGGTTGCTGTGAGCTGTGACTCCACTGCACTCTACGGAGGGTGATAGAATGAAACTCTGTCTCCACAAAAAAAAAAAAAGAATTTATTTTATTTTATTTTTTTCATAATATCCATAGCCAGACTTATCCCTGGGTCCCATGGGCAGGGGACCCAGGGCTTAGGAGCTACAGAGCTTGCTGTGGCAGTCATCTTGGCCAGCACCCACTATGACAGATATGGGGACTGAATTTGACTTGACTGCAAAAAAAAAAGAATTTAATTTCTTTTTTCTAAGACCATCTTGGGAATATCCTAGGAAAATTGAATTATAGGCTTTTAGTAAAATTCAGTTTGATCAACCTTAAAAAAATTAAAATATAAAATTGTCTTAACCTATATAGGCAGGATAGCTTCCTATTTTGTTTTGTTTGTAAAAAAGTGTGTTAATTCAGGCAGCTATAAGGAAAAGTTAACTGTTTTTCTTTCAATTTGGTAGGTTTGAGAAATTTCTGTGGTTTATTAGTTCAGAGAACTATCTAATTATAGGTGGACGAGATCAGCAACAGAATGAAATAATTGTGAAAAGATACTTGACACCAGGTAGGTAAGATTAAAATTGCGAAGATTTTTCTTTAAAATGGCTGAATCAGTTATCTCCATATTAGACACTGATTTTCATCTTTTCCTATTTTGTTTGACAGATTTAATTGCTAGAAAATTTAATGCTTGATGACTTATGTTGTTGAAAATGTGCTTTGATACTTAGTTTTCATCTAAAGTGAATATTCCTAAAGTAGCATTGCTTAGCTCATCTGCACTGTGTGGGACTTCTGAAGCCCTGCTGCATTAACAAAATAGGTTTCAATCTGCCAAAGTCCTTATGGGTTAAATTTTTAAAGCTTGTTTTTTTATTTGTTTGTTTTTAGTGCTAAAGTTGGAATCATTTTTTACATTTAGAAGTAGTAAAGTATCATTTCTTATTTGTTTTTATTTAAGGAGACATTTATGTACATGCCGATCTTCATGGAGCTACTAGCTGTGTAATTAAGAATCCAACAGGTAGTATATTTCTTTCTATTCGGAATTTTAGTTCCTTTCCTTAAAACATTTTTAGTGTAAATGTAAGACAATTAATAGAGATAAAGAAGATAATGATAAAAGGGTCAGTCCATCACGAAGATATAATAATTATAAGCATATATTTGTCTAATAACAGAGCCCTAGAAGATAAGAAGCAGAATCAGAATGGAAGGGATAATTCTGTAATGAAAGTTGGGGCTTCAGTACTCAACTTTCAGTCATGCATAGAGTAACTAGAGACAAGACAAACACATAAGTTTGACTTGAACAACACTAAGTAAATCTAACCGACATCTCTAGAATATTCCACCTAACAACAGGATACAGGTTGGATATCTATTATCAAAGATGCTTGAGACCAGAAGTATTTTGGATTTTGGAGTGTTGGCGTTGTACTTACTGGTTTAGCATCACAAATTTAAAAATCTGAAATCTAAAATGCTCCACTAATAGCTCAGCACCTGTAGCACAGTGGTTACAGCGCCAGCCATATACACTGAGGCTGGCAAAATCGAACCCAGCCCGGCCAGCTAAGCAACAATGACAACTGCAACAAAAAAATAGCCGGGCATCGTGGCTGTCCCCTGTAGTCCCAGCCACTTGAGAGGTTGAGGCAAGAGAATCGCTCAAGCCCAAGAGTTGGAGGTTGCTGTGAGCTGTGACGCCATAGCACTCTACCGAGGGCGACAAAGTGA
>CAUYRH010055858.1:0-18518 GCA_963574655.1 Perodicticus potto
TCATTCATTCTTTACGTGGTTTTTGTTTCTAGTCCTTATCTTAAACATTGTTATTGTTATTAAATTTTAAGCCTTTTAAATTCTGTGAAGGCAAAAAGTGGAAACCTAATTAACACATGTATATGTAAAAATAAAAAAAAAGAAAGAAAGAAAATAGTCTAGGAAATGTCTAGGTAGATATCAGCAGCTTAGAGACAGGGTATAAATAAAGCTAAAAAGCAACTGACAGTTAACCACCAGCTGCAATTATCTAACCTGTGGGCTGTAACCTTCCCTAGTTAAAATCCTACAAAAGTGTTCTTTGATCTATAGTTTAGTGCTCCTCTGTCCTTCATCCTGATAGCTTTCTTCATTGAACAAAGACTGCCTGTTTAATTGAAACATGAGGCTGATACTTTCTTTCTTTTTTTAATTTTTATTTATTTTTTTGAGACAGTCTCACTATGTTGCCCTTGGTAGAATGCCATGGCATCACAGCTCACAGCAACCTCCAACTCTTGGGCTTAAGTGATTCCCTTGCCTCAGCCTCCCAAGTAGCTGGGACTACAGGCGCCCGCCACAATGCCTGGCTATTTTTGGAGACAAGAATTCATTCTGGCTCAGGCTGGTCTTGAATTCATGAACTCAGGCAATCCACCTGCCTCAGCCTCCCAGAGGACTAGGATTACAGGTGTGAGCCACCACCTGGCCCTATTTTCAAAAGAGTTTTAGAGGCTTAATCATGTTGGTCAGGCTGGTCTCAAATTCATGGTCTCATGTGATCCTCCTGCCTCAGCTTCCAGAGTAGCTTGTATTACTTGACATGGCGGCAGCAATGATTTTTAAACCAGTACTTCTTTATTCCACATCCATTGCTCTTTTATCCATATATTCTGCACCAATGATATGAGCCCCAGGCTAGTTATAATGGAGGCAATGGAAGCCTGTAGTGCAGGAGTCAGGGGGCTGTAGTATTAATATAAGAAAGCCACTTTAAACAACATAGAAAACAAGTGACTGCATAATACTAGATAGAAAGAGGGTAATGTAGATCAAGAAGGAGTAGGAAAGGCTTAAGTATAGTCCTTGCCTATTTTGTTTAAAATCTTTATTTGCTCTCCAGATAACTAATGCTTAAACAAGTCATATCAGAGATGCTGGCATTTTGTGTTGTAGTGTACCTTTATATCTGAATGGTTATGTGGGGGACACAGCAATTTAATTAGCCACTGGATCTGCATTTCCTCATGTCCCTGAATGAGACTACCTATGTGGGAAATGGCTCTGCCAGAAGTGGGTTCTGTCTGCCACCTAATTTTTATATCATTAAGGTCTTTATAAAATCAGATCCTGATTAAAAGCATCATCAATATCTGTCTCTGCAGTAATCAATGATCAGAAAAATTCCATACAAGGAGCTCAGAGGTCTTAATATCTTTATAGTTTTGAAAGAAGTTAGTCTAAACTGTCTGCACCAGAAAGAGGTCTAAAATCCTGCATACCAACAAAAGCACTGCATTTTTGCATTTTCATGTTAATGAAAGAGGGAAATTAGCTCCTTGTAGCTATGTCTTTGCCTCTTATGAGTTTACAGGTTTGGTTCTTGATGAAGTTCTAGTACAAAGGTTAAAAATGTTAAACACTAAGATGTTTAACAACTCTCAACCTGCAAACCTTTCAGAGTGGAGTTGTACTCACTTTTGTGGTCTTAGTCATTTTGGTCATGTTTCTTAAGAAAATGAGTTCATTTTTTGAGTGATGAGTGGTATGGACCCTGTTTTAGTGTACATGTGGTTATCCAGTTTTTATAGCACCATTTATTGAATAGGGTTTCTTTTCCCAGTGTATGTGTCTGTCTGATTTATCAAAGATCAGATGAGAATATGAGGATGGTTTCATCTATATGTTCTCTGTTCTGATCAATAAGTCTATGTCTTTGTTTTTATGATAGTACCATGCTATTTTGGTTACTATAGTCTTCTATCACTTGAAATCTGGTAAAGTGGTGCCTCCCACTTTGTTCTTATTATGTACAGTTGTTTTGGCTGTTGGAATATTTTCTGGTTTCATGCAAAGCACACAGCTATCTTTTCTAGATCTGCAAAAAATAGCTTTAGTATTTTAATGAGGATTGTGATTGTGTTCAATCTATATTTCACTTTGGGTAGTACAGACATTTTAATAATGTTGATTCTGCTAATCCATGAGCAAGTTATGTTTTTCCATCTGTTTACATCCTCCATCATCTTTCCTCAGTGTTTCATAGTTCTACATATAGAGGCATTTCACCTCCTTAGTTAAATATATTCCTAGGTGTTTTATTTGTTGCTACTGTAAAAGGTATTGTGTGTTTGATTTCATTCTTAGCTTGACTGTTATTGGCATATGTAAAGGCTACTGATTTGTGGGTGTTGATTATCCTTTGTACTTGAGTCCCTGGGATTTTCTAGGTATAAGATCATGTCATCCTCAAAGAGTTAGAGTTTGACCTCCTCTGACCCCATTTGGATACCCTTGATTTCTTTCCTTTACCTGATTGCAATGGCTAGAATTTTCAGCACTATGTTGAATAGCAGTGGCAACAGTGGGCAGCCTTGTCTAGTTCCAGTTTTGAGTGGAAATGCTTTCAATATGATATTGGCTATGGATTTGTTGTAGATGGCCTACAACAAATGGTTCAATATGATTGTTGACATGTCCATACTACCCATGATTCAATATGATATTGGCTGTGGATTTCTTGTAGATGGCCTCTATCACTTTAAGAAATGTCTCACTCAGCCAATTTCCTTAAGTGTCTTATCAAGAAAGGATGCTGAGGCGGTGCCTGTGGCTCAGTCAGTAAGGCGCCGGCCCCATATACCGAGGGTGGCAGGTTCAAACCCAGCCCTGCTGAACTGCAACAACAACAACAAAAAGAGCTGGGCATTGTGGCGGGTGCCTGTGGTCCCAGCTACTCGGGGGCTGAGGCAAGAGAATAGCCTAAGCCCAGGAGCTGGAGGTTGCTGTGAGCTGTGTGACACCACGGCACTCTACCGAGGGCGATAAAGTGAGACTCTGTCTCTACAAAAAAAAAAAAAAAGAAAGGATGCTGGATATAGTCACGAGCCTTTTCTGCATCAATTAAGAGAATCATATGTTCTTTGGTTTTGATTTTATTTATGTGGTGAATTACATTTATGGATTTACATATGTTGAACCAACATTGCATCCCTGGGATAAAACCTACTTGAACATGATGTATACCTTTTTGAATGTGTTGCTATATTCTGCTTGCTAATATCCTACTAAATATTTTTGCATCATTATTCATTAATGACATTGGCCTATAGTTTTCTTTTTATTGTGGGTTTTCCCCTGGGTTGGGAATCAGGGTGATAGTTGCTTCATAGAATATGTTAGGAAGGATTTCTTCCTGCTTTATGATTTGGAATACATTATGCAAAACAGGAGCTAATACCTATTTGAAGGTTTGGTAGAATTCTGGTGTGAAACCATCTGGTTCAGGACTTTTCTTTTTTGGAAGATTTTGTATAGTTGATGCTATTACAGTTATAGGTCTATTTAATTTTTTTTTTTTTTTTTTAGAGACAGAGTCTCACTTTATCACCCTTGGTAGAGTGCCATGGCATCACACAGCTCACAGCAACCTCCAACTCCCAGGCTCAGGCTACTCTCTTGCCTCAGCCTCCTGAGTAGCTTGGGACTACAGGTGCCCACCACAATGCCCAGCTATTTTTCTGTTTCGTGGCCGAGGCCGAGTTTCAACCCGCCACCTTCGGTATATGGGGCTGGTACCCTACTTGACGAGCCACAGGCGCTGCCCTATAGGTCTATTTAAAATTTCTCATTCTTTTTGGTTGATTTTAGGAAGGTGGTGTGATTCTAGGTATTGGTCCATTTCCTCCACATTTTCAAATTTCTGGGCATAGAGGTTTTTGTAGTAATCATTGAGGATCTTTTGCATTTCTGTGGTATCTGTTTATCATTTCTGATTGAAGTTATTGGAGATCTGATCTTCCTTTTCTGTTTCCTGGGCGTCCGGCCAAGTGTTCATCAATTTTTTTTTTTTTTTAGACAGAGTCTCACATTGTTGCCCTTGGTAGAGTGCCCTGGCGTCATAGCTCATAGCAAGTTCAAACTCTTGGGCTTAAGTCATCCTCTTGCCTCAGCCTCCCAAGTAGCTAGGACTATAGGCAGCCTCCACAGTGCCAGGCTATTTTTTTGAGACGGGGTCTCTTTCTTGCTCAGGCTGATCTCAAACCTGTTAGCTCAGGGCATTCCACCTGCCTCAGCCTCCCAAGTGTTGGGATTACAGGCGTGAGCCACCTTGCCTGGAATATCAATTTTATCAATCTTTTCTGGGTTTTTGTTATCGTTGTTGTTGAGACAGTCACCCTGGGTAGAGTGCCATGATGTCACAGCTCCCAGCAACCTCCAACTCTTGGTCTTAAGCGATTCTCTTGCCTCAGCCTCCCAAGTAGCTGGGACTACAGGCACCCACCACAATGCCCGGCTATTTTTTGGCTGTAGTTGTCGTTTTTGCTTGGCAGGCCCAGACTGGATTTAAACCCGCCAGCTCCAGTGTATGTGGCCAGCGCCCTAGCCACTGAGCTACAGGCACCGAGCCTTTATTAATCTTTTCAATGGAAGATGTTAATAAATGGAGTAACGTACAATGCTTGTGGCTGGGGGGAATCAACATCGTTAACATGTCCATACTACCCAAAGCTATATACAGATTTAATGAAATCCCCATCCAAGCACCAATGTCATACTTTGAAGAACTTGAAAAAATAGTACCCTGTTTTATATAGAACCAGAACAAACTCTGTATAGCCAAGATAATACTTAGAAATAAAAACAAATCATCATGCTATAAGACTTCAGGTTATACTACAAGTCTATAGTGGTCAAAATAGTATGGTACTGGCACAAAAGTAGAGATATAGATCTATGGAATAGAATAGAGAATCTAGAAATGAACCTAGCTACATGTTGCCATTTAATCTTTGATAAACCATAAAAAAAATGCCTGGGGAAAAGAAATCCTATTTAATAAGTGATACTGGAAGAACTGGTTAGCCACATGCAGAAAACTGAAACTAGACCCACACCTCTCACCACTGACAAAAGTTGATACTTGCTAGATGAAAGATTTCAATTTTTGATGTGAAACAATAAAAATTATAGAAGAGAGGGTGGGAAAAATGTTTGAAAGTATTGGCCTGGGAAAAGATTTTATGAGGAAGACGGTGTTGGCAATTGCAGCAATACCAAAAAGAAATAAATGGGACTTGGTTGAGCTAAAAACCTTCTGCACAGCTGGGACACTACAAATAAATCAAACAGACAGCCTTTAGAATGACAGAAAATTTTTGCATGTTATGAATCTGACAAAGGACTAATAACTAGCGTCTACGGAGAATTCAAATTAATCAATATAAATGAACAAGAGAGTCAACAGACATTTTTTTGAAAATGACAGATGAATGGCCAACAAGCACATGAAAAAATGCTTATTATCTTTAATCATCTGAGAAATGCAAATCAAAACCACTCTGAGATATCACTCAACTCCAGTAAGATTTAGCCCACTGTCCCAAAGTTGCAGATGCTGATGTGGATGTGGAGAGAAGGGAATACTTCTACACTGCTGGTGGGATTGTAAACTAACACCTTTATGAAAAGAAGTATGAAGAATTCTTCAGGAACTAAAAGTTGACCTTCCACAATCCCATTACTATGTATCTACCCATAAGAACAAAAATCATTTCACCACAAAGACATTTGCACCAGAATGTTTACTGCAGCTCAATTCATAATTGCCAAGTCTTGGAAGCAACCCAAATGCCCATGAATATAACACACTGTGGTATATGTATGCCTTGGAATACTATTCAGCCATAAAAAGATGGAGACTTTACATCTTTTATGTTTACTTGGATGGAGTTGAAAGACATTCTTCTTAGAAGAATGTATTTTAAGAATGGAAAAATATCCAATGTACTTCATACTAATATGAAACCAACATATAAACAATTATATGCTCACATGAACATAAAACACAAATATAATGTAGCAAGGAATAGGGGAGGTGGGAGGGCAATTGGTTAGAGGTGGGAAGGCAATTGGAGGGATCTCATCTTATGTGCACAATGTGAGGGTGTTCAGCCTGTCCCATGGGTGAAGGGCTCAACTACAATTTGAACTTTACCTTGGAAGTAAGAACAATGTAACCTAAAAATTTGTATCCTCATATTAATTTGAAATAAAAAAATAGAGAGGCACCTGTATCTCACTGATTAGGGCACTAGCCACATACACTGGGGCTGGCAGGTTCAAACCTAGGCCAGGCCTGCTAAACAACAATGACAACTACAACAAAAAAATAGCTAGGTGTTGTGGTGGGCACCTGTAGTACCAATTACTTGGGAGGCTGAGGCAAGAGAATCAGTTGAGCCCAAGAGTTTGAGGTTGCTGTGAGCTGTGACACTACGGCATTCTACCAAGGATGACATAGTAAGACTCTGTCTCAAGGAAAAAAACGAGAAAAAAATTACTTATTCAAAATTAAAAAGAATTTGTCCATCAACGTATATTATTAAAAAAGTAAAAACATAGCTGTCTAATAATGGGAAAATAGGTTCAAAGTACAATAAGAGATTAATATCAACAATATATTTTAAAAACTTATATCTCAATAGCAAGAAAACAAACCAACTAAGAAATAGGCAAAGAGCTCAAATAAGTATTTCTTCAAAGAAGATGAGCATCAGTAAGCATGCAAAAAGATGTTCCATCATTAATTGTTAGGGAAGTGTAAATTGAAACCTAACAAGATACCACTTCACACTTACAGAGTGCTTATTGAAACAAGTAAGTAAATACAAGCAGAAAACATGTTAGTGAGGATGTGCAGAAATTGGCACCCTTGGGGCTTACTCAGGCAGCCACTGTGGTAGTTGCTTTAAGAAACTAAATACAGAATTACCACGTGATCCAGCAGTTTCACTCTGGGCATATACAGAAGAAAGCAAAGAGTTAGACAACTATTTATTTACTCATAACATCCTTTTTCACAATACCTGAAAGTTAGAAATGGCCCAAACATATATCACTGGATGAAGGGAGAAAGTTTTAACTGCTGCTAATTGGGAAGCTATTTATTCAATACTCTGTGGGTACTTAGCTCTGCAAACTCACTCACATGCAGTGGAACATTATCTATGAGCCTTAAAAGGAAATGAAATGGGTGAACCTTGGAGTTATAATGGTAAGTGAAATAAGCTAGAAATTATATCCTAGTTGCCTAGAATATGCAAATTAATAGAGATTTCAAGATACCTTTACTTTTAGATTCATTTCTCTACCAAGTGTCACCATGCCATCCACATGGCTTTGTCTCAGTTGAGTGTGGTAATAAAAGGTCATATTGATCACTAAGAATTTCCCTCAATTTCTCTAATAGAATAAAGCTCCAATTAATCACAAGTTCCAGCGGGACAAAATAAAGTTTTAACTGTTTTAATTGAGAGGTTATTTATTATAACAAGGCTCTGTGGGTACTTAACTTTGCCAAATTCATTAAAAGTTTTTCACCGTAATCCCAGAGCCAATTTAATGAGACTGAACGTTACTCTTCCAATTAAGGCCCTTCTTGCCAATGCTTGGGCCACATATGAAGCCAGTAATTAGTGCCTCACTGTCTTTTTGAATGAAAAGCCTCTTCCCCATTGTTTCAAGGGGAGAAAAGAATTAAAATGAATTAAAATTCTGTAGAATTTATCTAGCTATAAAGGCTGTTAGATGTTTCCTTCAACTCCTGTTCACAAACTTTGTTAATGATCTATTGAATGATAGAAGACTCTACAATCTTAAATATTTTAGAATGAATGTAAATTAAAATATACATATTAGAGTAAGTCCAGCAAACCCTGTAGTAGTTAGAAGGGATTGTGTGGCAGTTTCTGAAATCTAGAAACTTTGTGATATGCTGTTATTTCCAGTCTCTCTTTGCTTCTTAACAATTTTTTTTCTTCTTTTATTTATTTATTTTATTAAATCACAGCTGCGTACATTAGTGCAATCAAGGGGTACAATGTGCTGGTTTCATATACAATCTGAAATGTTTTCATCAAACTGTTTAACATAGCCTTCATGGCATTTTCTTTCTTTTTTTTTTTTTTCCAGTGGTAAGATAGAATTTATTTACAGAAAAGAATGCAGAAAACACTAAAGCTCCTGGTGAGAACTCAAGTGGGGAGAGACAAGTTGAGAGAACTCAAGTGGGGAGAGACAAGCTTCTTAACAATTTAATATGCAAGCATTTAAGAACACTATAAATAACTAAGTAGATAATTTTTGGGCTGCCAATTTATTCATGTATACTATATTTGCAAAAAAGGATGAGAGCCAATTTTTTTCTGATATCCTTTACATCTCTAGTTGATGCAATATATTACTGACATTTCTACATTCAGTAATAGTAGGCATCAGAGTGTTAAGACACTGAAGATTAAGTCACAAGGATACTGATCCAAGGACTCAGGAGCTCAGCTTTCCACACTGATTTGCCATAGCCACTCACTTTGGTGCCTCCATGAAAGAAATATATACAGTGTTTAATGCCAGTTGAAAGACCATTTTTTTATTTTATTGATAGAAATATTTTATGGATACAAATATTTATGCGTATTTGCTCATTACATGTGATATTTTGTTACATCTTAGGCTGTGTAGTGATCAAGTAGGAGTATGTGGGTTGTCCGTCACCTCATGTATTTATTTTATTTTATTTTATTTTTGCAATTTTTGCCTGGGACTGGGTTTGAACCCACCACCTCCGGTATATGGGGCCAGTGCCCTACTCCTTTGAGCCACAAGCACCGCCCACTTCATGTATTTATTATTTCTATGTGTTGGGAGCGCTTCAGGTCCTTTCTTGTAGAGATTTTGAAATATACTGTATACATTATTGTTAGCTATAGTCACTCTACTTTGACATCAAACATTATAGTTTATCCCTTTCATCTAACTGTATATTTGTATCAATCTCTTTTTAATCACTCCTTTCACAGCACACTCTTCTCAGCCTTTAATAACCATTATTCTCCTGCCTCCATGGGATTAACTTTATTAGCTCCTACATATGAGTGAGTGCATGCAATATTTGAAAAAGACCTTTGTAGGCAAGGCATGGTGGTCCACAGTGCCTGTAATCCAGCACTTTAAGAACCTAAGGCCAGAAGTTCAAGACCAGCCTGGGCAGCACAGTGAGCCAACCCTACAAAAATTAAATAAATTTTAAAAAGTTAGCCAGGCATGGTACGCACACGTGTACTTTCAACTTGGGAGCATGAGGCAAGAGGATTGCTTGAGCCCAGGAGTTCTAGGTAATAGTGAGCTATGATGATGCCACTGCCCTCCAGCCAGGGTGAAAGAGACCCCGTCTCCAAAATAAAGAAAGAAAAAAAACCTACCCTTTTCAAATATCATTATTTTTCAGTCCTCTATTTAGTTGCTTACAGAAGTTTTTTAACCTCCCTTTGTTCTCACTGTTGTATTTTTTGCCTAAATTCATGACAAGCTTGGCTCTTTATGAATGTGCCCTCACAGAGGGAGGGAATGTGGCTCAAGACCTATCCATAATATAACAAAGCTAAAGATTTGTTTTGCTCTTTTTTAAAGCTTGGATTTCAAATTAGTTGGGTCATTAAATGAATTTGTCAAGTCAAAACTCTACTTGTTCTTATGCCAAATAGGTATCTAAGTATTATAAAAATTTACATATTGTCTACCATTACTGAAGTGATGAATCTTTAAATATTCTTTTAATAGTAGTTCTTTGATTTTTAATTATCTAAAAAGTACATCTGAATCTGTCTCCCAATATGAAATCTGGGGACTTTTGTCAATTTACATATAAATTTGTCCTTTCCTGACTCCATTTCCCTACTCATACCACAGGAAGAAATCACTGTGAACCCATTGTTCAGCCCTTATTTTCACTTAGTTTTGTCTTATCTAAATAGAGATGTAAAATGCTTTTTATTTTAATTGTTTATTGCTTCATAAAGTTTTAGAAAAAACTATTGCACAGCAGATAATCTTCCTGAACATATTTCCTCATTTAGGTTCATCCTTTTTTTTTTTTTTTCAAATTACTCAAGCCAGCCTTCCTTCGTTCCTTCCTTCTTTATTTTCTTCTTTCCTCTTTGTTTCTTTCTTTCTTTTCTTCCCTTCCCTTCCTTTCTTTCCTTTCTTGTCTCACTGTGTTGCTCAGGCTAGAGTACAGTGGTGTGATCATAGCCCATTTCAACCTTGAACTCCTGGGCTCAAGCAATCCTCCTATCTCAGCCTCCCAAAGTGCTGGGAATACAAGAATAAACTACCATGTCTGCCCTTGAGCTCCTTGCTTTTGACATAGTAAAATATTCCATTGTGGGAATACAATGCAAATCATTTATCACATTGGGATTTGTATACTTATAAAGAACAAGTCCTTTTGAAAAAAATTTTTATGACACCTAATATAACAGAAGTTCCTTGGCTTGTATAGATAGAAATGGAATGGTTGGACTGTATAGACTGCAAATGTCCAATGCACAGCACAGGACTCTGATCTTTCTTCCAAATTTAATTGTATTAGTTTTTTATTCTAATCAGCAATGCTAAATTGTTCCACCAAAAACATACTCGATAACATTTGGCGTTGTTTGAATTTTTTATTTCTGCTGCTTGAATGGAGAAAAAAACTCATTATTGACATTATTGACTGTTGTTGTAGATGTTTATTGCCCATGTGTTTCTTTTTTTTTCTGTCAAATAAGTACCCATGTCCTTGCTGAGACCAAAGTCCAGAAGTATTTCCCAATGTTTTCTTGAGTAGTTTCATAGTTCAGGTTTTATATTTAAGGTTGTAATCCACTTTGAGTTTTTATTTTTACATATGATGAGAGATAAGGGTCTAGTTTCATTCTCTTGCATATAGATACTCAATTTTTCCTGTAACATTTATTGAAGAGACTGTTCTTCCCTCCCCCACCACTGCATGTTATTCCTGTCATTGTTAAAGATAAGTTCGCTGTAAATGTATGGATTTATTTGTGAGTTATTTGTTCTGTTCCTTTGCTCTGTGTATCTGTTTTTATGACAGTACAAACATTTTGGTTAATACAAAAAGTATGCTGTAATATAATTTGAAATCAGATACTATGATTCCTCCAGTTTTGCTGTTTTTGCTCAGGATGGTTTGCCTATTCTAGGGCTTTTGTGGTTTCATGAAAAATTTGGGATTTCTTTTCTATTTCTGTAAGAAACGTCTTTGGTAATTTGATGGTGATTACATTAAATCTTTAGATTGCTTGTGGTGGTATGGACACTTGAACAATATTGATTCTTTCGATCCATGAGCAAGGAATATCTTTCCATTTTGTTGTGTCCTTTTCAACTTATTTCATCAAATTTTGTAGTTTAGTTTTTATTATAAAGATATTTTGCTTGTTTAATCCTACGTATTTTAATTTATTTGTAATTCTTGTAAATGGGATTACTTTCTTGGTTTGTTGTTGTTGTCACTTAGATTCTTTACTGTTGACATTTAGAAATGCTACTAACTTTTGTAGGTTGATTTTATGTCCTGCATCTTCACTGGATCTGTCTACTAGTTCTGTTAGTAGTTTTTGTGTGGCATCATTAGGTTTCTCTAAATATAAGATTACATAATCTGCAAACAAGGATATTTTGACTTCTTCCTTTTCAATTTGGATACACTATAATTTCTTTTTCTTTTCTGATTCCTCCAGCTAGAACTTCCAGTACTATGTTGAATAATAGTGGCAAAACTAAGCATCCTTTGAAATCTCAGAGGAAAGGCTTTTAGTTTTTCCCTATTCAATATGATGCTTATTGTGGATCTGTCGTATTTGGCTTTTATTGTGTTAAGTTTTTCTATATCCAGTTTTGGGGAGTTTTTATGATGAAGGGATGTTACATTTTATCAAAAGCTTTCTCAGCAATAATTGAAATGAGCATTTTTTTTGCTCTTCATTCTGTTGACATGACATATCACATTGATTGATTTGCATGTATTGAACCATCCTTACATTCCTAAGATGACTCCTACATGCTCATGATGAACAATATTTTTAATGTATTGTTGAAATCAGTTTTATAGTATTGGGGAGATCTTTGTGTTTATCTTAATCAGAGATATTGGTCTATAGTTTTGTTGTTGTTGTTGCTGTTGTTTTCTGTATTTGTCTTGTTTTAGTATCAGGGTGATACATAACTCACAGCTTGAATTTTGAAGTGTACTTTTTTCCAATTTTTGGAACATTTTAAATAGGATTTGGATTAGTTCTTTGCATACTTGCTATGCAAGTATGGTAGCTTTAGCAGTGAAGTTTTGGGTTCTAGGCTTTTTTTGATGAAAGAATTTTACTGTTTAGTACTGTTTTTATATCTCATTACTTAATATTAGTTCATTCAGATTTTGTATTTCTTTATTGTTCATTTTATGTAGGTTGTATGTGTACATGAATTTACCCATTTCTTCTATGTTTTCCAAATTATTGGGATATAGTTCCTCATAGTAGTCTCTAATGATCCTTTGAATTTATACATTATCACTTGTAATGTCTCCTTTTTCATCTCTTATTTTATTTACTTGGGTTTTCTCTATTTTTTCCTTAGACTGGCTACTGGTGTGTCTACTTTGTTTATCTTTTATAAGAAAACAACTTTTTGTTTTGTTGATTTTTTTGTTTAAATTTAATTTATTTATGCTCTGATCTTTACCACTTCTTTTCTCCTACTAATTGTGGGCTTGGTTGTCTCTTGCTATTCTAATTCCTTGAGATACATCATTAGACTGTTTATGGGAAGCTTTTCTACTTTTTTTAGGTAGACAGTTATTGCCATAAACTTTTTCTTATTACTGCTTTTGCTGTTACCCATAGACTTCAATCTACTATGTTTTTATTTTCATTTATCTTGAGAAATTTTTAAATTTTCTTTTTAATCTCTTCATTGACTCACTGGTCATTTAGGAGCATACTGTTTAATTTCCATGTATTTGTATATTTCAGTGTTCCTCTTGTTATTGATTTCTAGTTTCATTTCATTGTTGTCAGAGAAAATATTTGGTATGATATCAGTTTTTTGGATTTTTTTTTTTGAGACTTGTTTTTTAGCCTAACATATAGTCATGATCCATGACAGTTATCCAATAAGCCAAGGAGAATAACATGAATTCTTCATCTGATGGATAAAACTATCTGTACATATCTGTGAAATCCATTTGATCTATAATACAAATTAAGTCCAATGTTTGATTGTTGATATTCTGGCTGAATGATCTGTCCAATGCTAAAAATGGAGTGTTAAGCTATTTAGCAATTACTGTATTGGGGTTTTTCTCTTTCTTTAATAATGAAAATATTGGGGTGGTATCATGTTGAATACATATCTATGTTTAAATTGTTATGTCTTCTTGCTGAATTAAATCCTTTATCATTATCTAATGACCTTCCCAGTCCCTGTTTTTTTTTTTTTGAGACAGAGTCTCACTATGTCACCTGGGTAGAGTGCCATGGCGTCACAGCTCACAGCAACCTCAAAATCTTAGGTTTAAGTGATTCTTTTGCCTCAGCCTCCCAAGTAGCTGTGACTACTTGGGAGGTGCCCACCACAATGCCTGGCTATTTTTTATTGTTGTTGCAGTTGTCATTGTTGTTTTAGCTGGCCTGGGCTAGTTTCAAACCCACCAGCCTTGGTGTATGTGGCCAGCACCCTACCCACTGAGCTCTGCCCAGATCTTCTAGTCTCTTTCTATTGTTTTTGTCTTGAAATGTAATTTATCTAATGAAAGTATAGCTACTCCTGCTTTTCTTTTCTTTTTTTTTCTAGTTTCCATTTGCATATAATTTTTTTTTACATCCCTTTATTTTCAGTCCATGTGTTTATTTATAGGTGAATTTATTTCTTGCAGACAATATATTATTGGCTTTTGCTTTTTATTCATCAGCCACTCTATATCTTTTCATTGGACAGTTTAGTCCATTTGCATTCAATATCATTACTGATGGAAAAGAACTTACGTAGCCAGAGGAGGCAGGGCAAGATGGCTGACTGGAGCCAGCTTTCAACAGAAGCTCCCATCCAGAGGGAAGGATAATGGCCAGAAAGTACCCAATAAAGCTGAAGACTGGGAGCCAAGCTGAGATAGAAAAGTGATAACTGCACGTCACCTCTGCTGAGGCAAGCTGTGACTCCAAGAAAGCAAATTTCAGGTACAAAACTCATTCTGTCCCCTCCTCCAAGAGAGTTAGTTTTTTTTTTTTCCTCGCTATAGGTTTTCTACACGTGAGTGGTGAACTGAGGACCTCTTGTCTTACCCCATGGGAGAGAGTTGGAGGAAGTGGGGACTACTTCTCCAGAGGAACCCTGCTGTGACCCTGAGGACTATCTTGCCAGGCATGAAAGTTGAACTAATGTTTTCCCTGCCATTTTGAACTTCCAGTCTACCCTTTCCCCCTCACTTGACGGCCCAGAAGCCTAACCCCTGTAGAGACCAAAATGTCTGTGGTTCATTGCCAAGTCTCGGCACTGCAAGGGCCATGGTAGAAAAGCTGCACTGTAACAGTGAGCCCAGCACTAGTGCAGACAAAGTGGGGAGGCTGTCAGGCTTGGCTCTATGAAAGTGCAAACCAGCTGCAGGAGGAGGCATGCAAGTCACACGCCCTGCTATGCCAGAGCTGCTTGCCATGTGCTCTGCCCTGCTGCTGGAGCCATGCACTCCACACTCCTGTCCACCAACATTAAAGCCACCTCCCTGGTCATGGAAGCCACCTGGGAGCTGCGCATGGACACCTCCCACAAAGATTCAGCAGCAGTAGAGTGATCCTACTGGGGTCTAATCTTGGAGAAACAACCCCCCCCAACTCTGAGGATTGCCATAGGAAGCCAGACCTCACCCTATAGGGATACCAGTGCTGCAGAGCGGCTGGGGCAAAGGTGCAGTGGCTGAGGAAGAAAATCCTTTGCTGACATGTTATCCTCAGGTTCGGACTGAGCTCAGGTGGAACACTTCCCAGTTGCCATTGAGTACCTGAGGCAGGCAGGCCTCAGCTCCCCAGCCAGCTGGTGGCAGAGGGCGGTGGCTGGGCCGACGGGGCATTGACTTTCCTTTCACTCTGGCAGGCACAAATCCTTGGCACATCTGCTTATTGGAGGGAGCGGGACCACAGCCATGTGGGGTTACCAGTGACTGGGCGTGAAAGAAGTGGAAGGTGGGGAGAGAGACACCAGCCCCTTGGTCCAACTCTGCTACTTGATAGGCCTTTCTGACTTCACAGAGTACCAGAGCGAGCCACATTTGAAGAGCCAATAGACCTCTGCTATCTAGTTGCTGGAGATGTTTCGAACTCTCCCACTTGAGAGTTGATACTGACTGGGTAAATTGGTTTGAAACTCCTAACCTGGGCCAATCACCCAAGGACCCTCTAGGGTGGTACCCTGGTTGTGTGGTAATGGGAAGGGTTGATTTTCCTCTTCCAGTTGTTGCCCATGGGGGTGGGGTGGGGTGACTTAGTTGCTTGTATTTCTCCACAGCTGAGACTCCAAACCAGAGTCACTGATCCACTAGAATCAGACAACGACCAGCTGAATAAAAGACAGAGCCACCTAATCCCACCACATCAAGCTGGTCCCCAGAGCCTCAGACTGTAATACTGTATGGGTCCTTTGCAAAGCTATAGAGGAAGAAGTTACAGTCACCAGTCCCAGATCCTTGGCAAAGAGCTGGTTAACCACAACTCCAGTAGTCCCCAATCCAATTTCACCTTACCTGCCCATCTAGCTAAACGGTGAAAAATAATCATGGAGTAGAATCAGCAAAAAAACTCTGACAACATGAATAATCAGAGTAGATCAACTCCCCCAAGGAATGACAAAACAGACACACCAGATTATCCCATTCATAAACAAATGACTGAGATGTCAGAAATTGAGTTCAGAATTTGGATGAGAAAGAAGAAAAATCAACAGAATGGAGGTAAAGATGGAATTAGAATTTCAAGGAGCAGTTCAGAAGTTGTCTCAAGAATTCAATGAATTCAGAGACAAAATCACCAAAGATTTTGACACAATGAGACAAGAATTTACAACTCTCAAAGATCTGAAAAATACAGTAGAATCCCTCAATAACAGAATGGAGCAAGCAGAAGAAAGGATTTCTGACATTGAAGACAAAGCTTTTGAACACTCCCAAATGCTCAAAAAGGAACAGAAGTGGAGAGCAAAAACAGATCATTCCTTGAGAGAATTTTGAGACCACTCTAAAAGAGCAAACATTCACCTCATAGGAATCCCTGAAGGAGAAGAAGTTGCTTCGAAAGGCCCATATGCTCTACTCCAAGAGATAATCGTGGAGAACTTCCCAAACATGGCAAGAGATTCTGAAATCCAGATAGCAGATAGTTTCAGAACCCCAGCATGACTCAACCTGAATAAGACATCTCCTAGACACATTATAATTAACTTCGCTAAAATTAATATGAAGGAGAAAATTCTGGAAGCAGCCAGACATAAGAAAACCATGACCTATAAGGGGAAGAATATTAGAATGACTGCAGATCTCTCTGCAGAAACTTTTCAAGCTAGAAGAGGATGGTCATCAAGTTTTAACCTCCTAAAATAAAATAATTTTCAACCCAGGATCCTGTATCCAGCTAAACTGAGTTTCATTTATGATGGAGAAATTAAATACTTTAATGACATTCACTTGTTGAAGAAATTTGCCATAACTAAACCAGCTCTCCAGGATACTGTTAGACCCATCCTCCACAATGACAAGCACAATGCTCAACCACCAAAGTAAACTCTCTCGGGAACTTTTGATCAAATTCCAACTTCCACAGTGGTGAAAGGATTAAAAATGTCCACTGGATTTTTTTTTTTTGAGATAGAGCCTCAAGCTGTCATTCTGCATATAGTGCCATGGCATTACAGCTCACAGCAACCTCCAATTCCTGGGCTCAGGCGAGTCTCTTGCCTCCACCTCCCATCCACTGGACTTTTGAAAAACTCGATACCCAAAATACTGCCATGCTTATCAATATTATCAATTAATGTGAATGGCTTAAATTGTCCTCTAAAGAGACACAGGTTGGCTGACTGGATACAAAAACTCAGGCCAGGAATCTGCTGCATACAAGAATGTCATCTTACCTTAAAAGATAAATATAGACTCAGGCTGAGCAGATAGTCATCTATATTTCAGGCAAATGGAAATGAGAAAATAGCAGGTGTTGCAATTTTATTCTCAGATATAGTAGGTTTTAAACCAACAAAAGTAAGGAAAGATAATGATGGTCACTTTGTATTTGTTAAGGGCAATACTCAACATGATGAGATTTCAATTATTAATATTTATGCACCCAACCAGAATGCGCCTCAGTTTATAAGAGAGACTCTAACAGAAATAAGCAAATTGATTTCCTCCAGCACCATAATAGTTGGAGATTTTAACACCCCTTTGGCAGTTTTGGACAGATCCTCCAATAAGAAACAAAGCAAAGAAATTTTAGACTTAAACTTAACCATTCAACATTTGGATTTAACAGACATCTACAGAACATTTCATCTTAACAAAACTGAATACACATTCTTCTCATCAGCCTATGGAACATCCTCCAAAATTGATCACATCTTAGGTCACAAGTCTGACCTCAGCAAACTTAAAAGAATGGAAATTATTCCTTGTATTTTCATGGACCATCATGGAATAAAAGTTGTACTCAGTAATGACAGGAATCTGTATATTCATACAAAAACATGGAAACTGAATAACCTCAGCTGAATGATAGCTGGGTCATAGAAATTACAAAATTTTTGGAACAAAATGATAATGAAGACATGAATTACCAGAACCTCTGGGATACCACAAAGACAGTCCTAAGAGGGAATTTTATAGGGTTGCAAGCATTCCTCAAGAGAATGCAAAGAGAGTAAGTTAACAACTTACTGGGACATCTCAAGCAACTGGAAAAGGAAGAACATTCCAACCCCAAACCCAGCAGAAGAAAAGAAATAACTAAAATTAGAGCAGAATTAAATGAAATTGAAAAGAAAAGAATTGTACAACATATCAATCAATCAAAAAGTTGGTTTTTTGAAACCGTCAATAAAATAGATAAACCTTTGGCTAATCTAACCAGAAATAAAAATAAAATCCCTAATTTTATCAATCATAAATGATAAAGGCCAAATAACAGCAGACTCTACAGAAAGTCAAAAAATCCTTAATGAATATTGCAAAAAACTCTATTCTCAGAAGTATGAAAATCTGAAGGAAATAGACCAATACTTGGAAACATACCTCCTTCCTAGACTTAGCCAGAAAGAAGTGGAAATGTTGAATAAGCCTATATCAAGTTCTGAAATAGCATTAACTATAAGAAATCTCCCCAAAAAGAAAAGCCTGGGACCAGATAAATTCACATCAGAATTCTACCAAACCTTTAAAGAGGAGCTAG
>CAUYRH010055861.1:0-79227 GCA_963574655.1 Perodicticus potto
ATGGGCACTTGGGCTTCTTCCACGACTTAGCAATTATGAATTGGGCTGCAATAAACATTCTGGTACAGATATCTTTGTTGTGATGTGATTTTTGGTCTTCTGGATATATACCTAGTAAAGGAATTATAGGATCGAATGGCACATCTATTTTTAGGTCTCTAAATATTCTCCAAACATCCTTCCAAAAGGAATATATTAGTTTGCATTCCCACCAGCAATGTAAAAGTGTTACCTTGGGAGCCATTTAAAAGAAGGTAAAGTGGGGTCAGCCTCGGTAGCTCACACCTGTAATCCCAGCACTCTGGGAGGCTGAGGCAGGTGGATTGCTTGAGCTCGGGAGTCTGAGACCAGCCTGAGCAAGAGCTCGACCTCATCTCAAAAAAAAAAAATAGCCAAGCATTGTGGTGCACACCTATAGTCCCAGCTACTTGTGAGGCTGAGGCAAGAGAATCACTTAAGTCCAAGAGTTTGAGGTTGGTGTGTACCATGATGCCATGGCACTCTATCAAGGGTGACAAAGTGAGACCCTGTCTCAAAAAGAAATAAATAAAAGAAGGAAAAGTGGAAGGACTAAGTTTGAGAGTCATTTGTTGTCTAGAAGCATTGAAGAGAACATATCGTTTGACTAAACAATTCTTTCCTAGCTCAGAGAAAGCATCTCACTTGTGCACACAGACTCTTTGGTAATGGGGGAAAAATGGAAATAACCATATGTCCAAAATAACCAAAATAATAACCATATTTTAAAGAAAAAGTTGAATGCAAAATGGAAGGTGTTGAAGGATGGATCCAGAATATCATGTATATCATGTTTAAAACATGCAAACAGTATTATCTATTGTTTATGAATACCTACACACATTGTAAAAGCATAAAGCATGCATAGGAATGATAAATGCCAAATCGTGAAAGGCAGTCACCTCTTAGGAGGGAGGGAAACAGATAGGATGAGTGGGGAGAGACAACAGGGCCCTGAACTGCGCTTATTTATTTTTTTAGAACAATTATCTGGAGCAAATATGGTAAAAGTTTACGATTTGATTTTTTTTTCGTGGGTGCATGGATGTTCTTAACGACATGCTCTGTACACTTCTGTATGTCTCAGACTTACTAAAACAGAAAAAAGGAAAAACACACCAAAAGGAGAAATTTCTTATAGCATTTCTATTTTTGTCATCTTTTGAAAACAGAGTGATGGAATTTGGATTTTCTTGCTGCAATGGAATTACAGTCTGAAGTTTGTAGTTTCAACTTTGAATTTTTGAGTTTTTGGCTTGAATTCCAAAGTTGTGCATGCTGTGTGATTGTATTCACTTAATCTAATTATTTCCTTTCCCTTTCCAGGTTTCTGGACCAAGAAATGTAGTTTGTTCAGTGAGGTGTCCGGGACTGTTATCTGGTAGTGTGTTTGCAGTCGAAGCTGTCAGTCAGTAGCACCAAGCATAAAACACGGGGCCTAGGCAAGAGAAGGAGAATTCCTGCTTTGTAAAGATTCTGATTCTGGAATTTTGAATGTCTGCGTGTACACTAAATTCCTGTTAAAACACAACCACCCACGACATTCCAAATTTCTAGGTGAAAAGCAATGAAACAAAGAGCACGTGGATTGTTGTTGGTTCCCTGACCAGGCCAGGAAGCAGATCACAGGGATGATAAATCAGTACTAGCTCACCCAGTCTTTCTTGGGCAACCTGGCTTCCAGATTTCTCCACACTGTCTTTCCGCTTGGGGTGTGAACAGCCTTAGGCAAAACTGAGAAGAAAGCAAAGCTTGTCTTCTTCGGAATGCCCTCTGCAGCACTTCCGTG
Organism: Perodicticus potto; assembly: GCA_963574655.1. Lineage (NCBI taxonomy): Eukaryota > Metazoa > Chordata > Mammalia > Primates > Lorisidae > Perodicticus > Perodicticus potto. Next base: position 1,808 of record CAUYRH010055861.1, read on the forward strand.
TAAGGCCAACCACGAGCTGACAAACCCTTTTAAAAAGACAGTATATTGGGCAGCGCCTGTGGCTCAGCGAGTAGGGCGCCGGCCCCATATACCAAAGGTGGCGGGTTCAAACCCGGCCTTGGCCGAACTGTGAAACAGAAAAATAACCAGGCGTTGTGGCGGGCGCCTGTAGTCTCAGCTACTCAGGAGGCTGAGGCAAGAGAATCGCCTAAGCCCAGGAGATGGGGGTTGCTGTGAGCTGTGACTTCACAGCACTCTACTGAGGGCGATAAAGTGGGACTGTGTCTCTACAAAAAAAAAAAAAAATACAGTATATTCAAATGGTTTAACATTCAAAAAGTACAAAAGGGTTTACAGCAGTAAGTCTCTTTCTCATCTTCCTTTTCTAGGCATTCAACCTAGAGGTAAAATATTCTATCAAACATTGACAGAATATTTTATGCACCATGTTAGAGCTATGTAAATAAATATGTGAATATATATTTATAAACCCCCCAGAGAATAATGTATGCACAGTTCTACGCCTTATGCTTTCCATTGAATATCTAGTTTGGATATTGCATCATACCAGTATATTAAAATTTTCATTTGTAAAAATAATGCATAATATTCTATTGTATGGATGTACTATAAGTTATTTAAATAGTTCCCTCCTAATAAGCATGGAAGCTATTTGAAATATTTGGCTATTGCAAGTAACGCTGCCATGAATAAGCTTCATAAGTGCTAGTATCTGTAAGATAAATTCTAAAAGTAGACTTTCTGGGTCAAAAGGTATTACGTGTTTATAATTATCACAGAAATGACTAGATTGCTCTCCATAACAATTGTACCAAATTATACCCCCACCAGCAATGTATGGGAACGCTTATTTCTTCCTACTCTCATCAACAGTCTGTTATCAAACAGAAACTATTTAAAGTGGTGTGGTTTTATAATGTGTTTTAATATGTCATTGGGCTAATCCTCCTTTACTGTTATTTTTCCAAGAAATTTTTTGGCTATGTTTTTCTCATTTAGTTTTCCATATCAACCTTAATTAACTCTTCAATTAAAAAAAGTTGGTGTTTTTATTGGGATAGTTTTGTATTTTTTGCTTAATCCAGGGCAACCTGACATTTTTAGTTGTCTATTCACCAACTACTTACTGTGCCCTTACTGTGTGTCTGCAGTATTCTGAGTACCAGGGGAGAACGGGGAACAAAACAGCAAAAACAACAAAACATTTTACATTTTAGCTGGGAGAGAGGCTATAAACAAGAAAAATGAAGAGCAAATACCTAGTATGTTAGGTGGTAATAGGTGCTAAGGAGAAAACTGAAGCCAATGGGTTATTAGGAGGAGGAAGAAGTGGGCTGTGATGATAGGAAAAGTGGCTAGGGATGGCTTTAGCATGAAGGTGCACTGGAGAAAGCCCTGAAGGATAGAAGGAACAAGCCATGTAGATATTTGGAAAGAGAATTCCAGGCAGAGGGAAAAGCCAGTGCAAAGGTCTGGAGCTCTAGCATCTCTGGAGAGATCATGGAAAGATAAGGAGCCAGAATGGCTGGAGCAGAACAACGTCAACAATGATACAGAGACTACAGAGAGATAACTGGGGCTGGAGCATTCAGGGACTTAGGCCATTCTAAGAACTCTGGGTTTTACTCCGAATGAGATGGGAGCCTTTGTGCAAGAGGTATTTAAGTAGAAGACTGACACAATCTGATTTTGGATGTAAAGGATCTTTTGGTTGCTCTTTTGAGAATAACAGGAAGGGAGACAAGGGCTATGGATGGGGGAGCAGGCAAACTTGTTAGAATAATCCAGGCACTAGATGACAGTAGTTTATACCAGGACAATAAAAAACAGCTGGGCGTTGTGGTAGGCTCCTGTAGTCCCAGGTACTCAGGAGGCTGAGGCAAGAGAACCGCTTAAGCCCAGGAGTTTGAGGTTGCTGTGAGCGATGACACAATGGCACTCTACCAAGGGTGACAAAGTGAGACTGTGTCTCAAAGAAAAAAAAAAAAGAAGTGGGGGAAAAGTAGGCTAGGCGAGGTGCTCACTCCTGTAATCCTAGCGCTGTGGGAGGCCGAGGTGGGCGGATTGTCTGGCTCACCAGCCTGAGCCAGAGTGAGACCTCATCTCTAAAAATAGACAAATGTTGTGGCAGGTGCCTGTAGTCCCAGCTACTCGGGAGGCTGAGGCAAAGGAAATCTATTGAGCCCAAGAGTTTGAGGTTGCTGTGAGCTGTGACACCATGGCACTCTACTGAGGGCTACAAAGTGAGACTCTGTATCAAAAAAAAAAGTAAGAAGTGAGGGAAAAGTGAGAGAAAAGGCTCTCTGTATAAGAATTGACCGAACTGGCTGATGGATTGAAGACAAGGTGTGAAAGAAAGAGAGGAATAGTGTGACTCCAAGTTTTTAGTCCAAACAACTGCATTAATGGAGTTACCATTTACTGGGATGGGATAGACTACAGAAAGGAGCCAATTTAAAGGATAAAAAGTTTGTATGGGATATGTAAAGTCTGACTTGCCAAGTCATGCTGTCTTGTTAGCATTTGAACGAAAGAGTCCAGAGCTGAGGGGAGAGATCCAGATCTACACATCTAGTGGTTAGCAGAATGTGGATGCTATTTTAGGCCATGAAACTGGATGGACTCAACCAGTGATTTAGAGTGGTAGGAAATAAGAGGTATTAGAAATAAGCCCTAAAATGCTCCAAAATAAAGAGGTAGGGATGGGGATGAGGAGGAACACAGGCAATTTGGAAGAAGCGAACAGTGCAGCCAAGATAAGAGGAAACACAGTGTGGTTTGTGGGAAGTCCAGTGAAGAAAATGTTTCGGGTGGCGCCTGTAGCTCAGTGAGTAGGGTGCCGGCCCCATATGCCGGAGGTGGCGGGTTCAAACCCAGCCCCAGCCAAAAAAAAAACTGCCAAAAAAAAGAAAATGTTTCATGGAGGAAGAAGTGGTCAACTATGTGGAATGCTGCCAATGGGTCGAGTTAAACAAGTGTTGAGAATTGATGTTTGGATTTAGCAAAGGGAGAGATCAAGGGTGTTTTGTAAAGGGGCAGGATCATGGAATAGTCTAATCAGGATAGGTTTAAGGAAGAATAGAAGGAGACCCTAGAACAGACCTTTGAGGCAGCTGCCTTTGGCAATTATCCAACAGACTTATTCCTCTTGATTGCTAAAGCAGTCCCAATCCCCACGTGACTTAGGGAATGATGACCTTCTCTAATTCAAGAGGTAAACACTGTTTGGTATAAATCAGTAGTTCTCAAACAGGGGTGATTCTGTTCTCCAGGGGACATTGGGCAATGTCTGAAGACATTTTTATTTGCCACAGCTGCTGTGTATGTGTATGTACGTGTGGGTGGGTCTGCGTGCGTGCGTGCGTGCGGGCAAGCTATTGGCATCTAGTGTGTGAGATCGGGGGCTGCAAAGCATCTTACAACGCAGAAGACATCCCTATCCCCCAGCACAAGGAATTATCTGCCTTAAAATGTCAGTGGTGGGTTGAGGCTAGAAACCCTGGTCTAAATTCATTCCTGTGATTACATTTTCCTTGCTAGTGATTAACTTAATCATTTCTCTGACACAATTTGGCCAAATAATGAGAACTTTGCTTATGAGTTTCTCAGAAAGCTTCTTTAGCTTCTGGAAAAAGATATAAAGAAGAGACACTGTCTCTTCTTTGGGTAGACATTGTCCAAGTGGATGTCATGCTTGAAGCACAGTAACCTTCTGCCGTCTGCTTGCAGATGAAGCAACACTGAGGATGGCAGAGGGGCAGTAGAGAGTCCCACTGCATTCGCGCCATAGTCCATTCACTCCCGATTTCTTTCAACTGGTAAAAAGTGGGACCAGGTGACAGTTGATGTGAAATCACAAATTTTCCTCTTATTTTTGTGACAATTGAGTTGGGGTTTCTGGTACTTTCAAGCCAAAGTATCTGAATTGACATAACCTCCAAACTAGGAAGGCTGCTTCAGATAACTTAAAGAGGTTATTTGGGTCACATCTCTTAAATAGGAATTTAGTGGCCATGTTACCTATTTAAAATCTGTTACAAGGCTCGGCGCCTGTGGCTCAACGGGCTAAGGCGCCAGCCACGTACACCTGAGCTGGCAGGTTCGAATCCAGCCCCGGCCAGCCAAACAACAATGACGACTGCAACCAAAAAATGTCGGGGCGTTTTGGCGGGGGCCTGTAGTCCCAGCTACTTGGGAGGCGGAGGCAAGAGACTCGCTTGAGCCCAGGAATTGGAGGTTGCTGTGAGCTGTGATGCCACGGCACTCTATCCAGGGTGATAGCTTGAGGCTCTGTCTCAAAAAAATAAAATAAATAAATAAAATAAAATCTACTGCAAGGAAGGAAGTTATATCATATTTTTGAAAATGTGTTCAGAATGACTTCCTAGTATATAAAAAGACTCAAATGTCATGGTACAAGTACCCACTTTAACATCACTACTGCTATCCCTCAGGCTTAGAATTAACGTTTGTTTTCATTTCTCCAGTATTACCCAGCACAGTGCTGGGCGGTAGTTGATACATATGTATTTATTAGAAGGTAGATAACTTAGCGAAATTGTTTATTTAAAAAAATTAGTAATTAGCACTTGGGTAGAGCTAATTATCTAAAGCTGATGAGACAAAATAGAAATATAACTATAAAAGAGATGGTGTATAGTCAGGGTACTCAGCTGTAGACAACGGACTCTATCTACTTCCATGCTAGCAGACAGGGATTTGTCACAGGCTGTAGGATTCTAGAAAATGTTTAACAATTGCCTCTCAAAAATAATCCTGACTTGTAGCCTTTTCTAATTTCCATAGTATAAATACTTTCCCCATGGCAGATTTCAAGCTACCCATATTACATCACAGAAAAGGAATTGGAAAGAGATGCACACAGTTGGCTTTCATAAACTGGTATGAGTTGGCTCCAAAACGCCACTGGTTATCTGGTATTAGTTAACTTACAGAATCTAGAGGACCAGGGATACTTGAGCTACATATCCAGGTGCAATACAAGGAGACAGGGACAACCAGTCCAGCAGGGTTCTAGCAGATATTCCCATCCTTCCACCATAGCCTGTTCATCAACATTCATGTTGCTAAGCTTCAAATGGAACAACCTCAGAAAAGTGGCTGAAGAATAACCAAAAGTTTCCACCAAACAATTCTAGTTTCCTGCACATATCAACCAAATTGTTTCTTTTTTCTACCTTTCAAATGTTGGGCCAATTGATTTGTTTGGCAGAATCCCAAGTCCCACGCAAAACCCTAGCTGCAAAGGAATCTGAAAAGTTTTCAGCTTTCCAGTCTCTATGTTATAGAAAGCCATGCTGAAGTTAAATGGAATGAGCATGGGAGTGACAGTTTTCCTATCTCCTCTGCAGGTTAATGGATGGGAGCAGGTAAATCAGAACTTCAGAGGGGAAGCTGAAACTAGCTCAGTGTGTGTGTGTGTGGGGGGGGTGTTTAAAATGTAAAGACACTTTAAATCCAGTTTAGTAATTGTCATATACAAATACATCCTACAAAAGACATGCAAGGAGACTGAAAATTATTGGCACTGTATACAAATAATTATGTGTGAAAAAGAGCTGAGTATGACAGAGGAGTTGTGGGAGGATGAGCAGAGTAGAGAGGGAGATTGACCAATTTATCACAAATATGGGTCAGTTGCTCTAGTGAACAGTTTAACTACCAATGCCTCAAATATATATTTAATCACTGTGTATTGATTATCGTAGGGAATCTACATCATACTTGTGGCTATCCATTTTTTTTTTTTTTTGAGACAGAGTCTCACTTTGTCACCCTTGGTAGAGTGCCGTGGTGTCACAGCAATCTCAAACTCTTGGGCTTAAGCGATTCTCTTGCCTCAGCCTCCTGAGGAGCTGGGACTACAGGCACCTGCCACGATGTTTGTATATTTTTAGAGACGGAGGTCTTGCTCTTGCTCAGGCTGATCTTGAACCTGTGAGCTCAGGCAATCCATCCACCTCGGCCTCCCAGAGTGCTACGATTACAGGCATGAGCCACCATGCTTAGCCCCACTTGATCTTTTTAAGAGACTTTCTTATTCCTGAAGCAATTCATAGGTTATGAGTCCTCAGTAGAGTGACCAATTGTTCCAATTTGCTGGGGACTAAGGGGTTTCCTGAGATGTGGGACTTTAAATGCTAAAACCAGGAAAGTCCTGACTAACTCAGGGTAAATTGGTCACCCTAGATTGTCCCTCTTACATGCAGAATCAGAACTCAAATTCCTAGACTGCCTTGGCTCTAGGATGTGGCACATAACTAATTCTCTGCCATTTAAAATCAAAAAGCCATTCAGAGCCAAGCTACGAAGGAAACAAACTGAGCAGTGAGCTTCCATCTTGCTGGCAGTCCAACTGGCTGCCTTTCAGGGGCAGAGGCGGTGGCTGAGAGCTTGAGTCCCTAATGGAGAAGAGCCAGGGGCTAGAAGCACCGTGATTTGTAATCAAGCTGAGGTCCTTGGCACCCAGGGCTTGCTGGTGGCGGCAGTAGGCAGCAGTGGCATCTCTCCCCAAATCAGGCTAATTTGCAGCATGGTTTTGGCATGTCTCCTGGAAGCGATGCCTTGGATTTGTTTCTCCGGCCCTCCCATGGATTCTGGAGCTACTAAATATCTGTCAATAAATCCCTTTCCTGCTTAAACTCACCAGAGAATAGATTCCATTGTTTGCCAGTCAGAATCCTTACCAATAAAATAAAATTTGAATATTTCACATATGGAATGAGATGAATATAGCTCCTTTTAATTATATTTTTTTCACTGCCTTTTTCCATTAAAAAAATTTTTTGTAGCTATTTGAGGGGAGAGGACAGTCAAACTGCCTAAGGGAGATTTTATCTTAATTTCATATTCCTAACATATAGTTATCAAATTTCTGGCCCTGCAGTTGTGATTCCTCATTCTTCTTGTGCTCTATTTTTGGCTTTTGGACGCCCTTGTACCCCATTGGGTTTGCTAAGCAAATCGATTTAGGCTGCTATGGTGTAATGAGAGAATGTGGCAAATGCATGAGAAGCGTGCTTATTTCCATTGCTCTATTTTTTCACTTTTTATGCATGTAGCCTTTCAAATAATATCATCCCCAAAGCTTTTTTCTCTCATGTTCCTAAATTGCTAGACAAATTTTGTGTTGTTTTTTTATTTTGGAATAATTTTTGATTTATAGAAAAGTTGCCAAGATAATACGGAGAGTTCCTGTGCATCCTTGACAACCCAAGAGAAGTGACTGAGGCAAAGATCTCAACCAATAGAGGTTCATTAAGTGAACATTTGAGGGCATTCCTGGGAGAAACACAAACCACAGACAAGTCCCTTTTTTCGAAAAGGGAATTTGGGAACTTCGGTATTTAGGGAAGGTTACAGAGGGGAAAAAAAGGAGGTAAATGGTTACGTTCTTGTGAGGACCAGGAAATCTACATTTTAAATAATGTAAGGTGAACATTAGAAGAGAAAATGTGAGAGAAGGAGGCATCAGTTATGTAGGTATCCGTGGGTAGGTGGAAGAATGATTGATCTTGTCCTGTCTCGGTTCCACACTTGGGAAGATAAACTTGAGCCAACGTTTACTAGCATGGAATGAACAGAATGAACAGAAGCTAGACTTAGCCTGCAGACCCAAAATTACAATTTGCATGTTCTTGTTTATGGGAAGCTAGCAAGGAATTTCCTTATGAATGACCTGTGGGGGCATCCTTCGCAGGTGCCTGAGGCCTTTTACCTTTCTGTGGGGATCTGGCTGATACACGATGTTAGTAACAGCTATCTCATGGAAGGGGGTGTTGCATGACTCAGCCTCCAGGCTTGACTTTCCCTTCTACATAAGTTGAGGGGGTGGTTCTGAGATGTTTATTTTCCTTTACTCTCTTCACCCAGCCTCCCCGAATGTTGACCTCTTATATAATCATGACATTGCTTTTTTCATAACACCTGAATTATAAAATGTCAGAACTTGGAATATCATGTATTCTCAGTACCTGGAGAGCATCTTCTCATAAACAGAGGGCATTAGGAATTTGATTGACAGCAGTGACTTTCCTTATTCTTTGAACCCCATCTTACTATTTTGACATGGAAGCCTCTGCTGCCTGCAGCCTTCTCTCCCTGTGGACCTCATTCTGGCCTTGCTGTTTCTCGTTGGCACCATTGTCCGTGGATAGTGTGTGAAGATCATAGCTAGAACATGAGAAGCCACTCAAAGACATAGTTTGTTGGAGGCAGCCCCCAGTGAACAGAACCCCAGCATTTTAATACCTAGTACATGCAGACTACTGGGAAAAGGAGGAGGGGCTGGCAGTAGAGGCCAGGTGTCCAAGCCACATGAGTCACAGTGTGCCATAGCACAGAGATTCTCTAATATTATCGTGTATATGAGAGGTTCTTGTTCAAATACAGATTCTAATTTAGCAGGTCTTGAGCTTGACATTCTGTGTTTCTAACAAGCCCCCAGTGATGCTCCCACTACTGTTCCATGGTCCACACTTTGAATAGTCATGAAGACTGTATTTCACTGGTTGTGATGCAGCTGTTGTAGGTGGTATTAAAGGGGCTGTCTTTACCACAACTGGTGCTAATCCTGAGGCCAGAATCAAGTAAAAGTTCAAAACGATATTGTTGAAGAAAGTGCAGGGAAAACCCTTGAAAGAATTGGCCTGGGCAAATACTTTATGAGGAGGACCCCCCCCCAGGCAATTGAAGCAGTATCAAAAATTCACTACTGGGACTTGATCAAACTAAAAAGCTTCTGCACGACCAAGAATATAATAAGTATAGCAAGCAGACAGCCCTCAGAATGGGAGAAAATATTTGCAGGTTATGCCTCCGACAAAGGTTTAATAACCAGAATCCACAGAGAACTCAAATGTATTAGCAAGAAAAGAACAAGTGATCCCATCTCAGGATGGGAAAAAGACTTGAAGAGAGACAACTTACAAGTGTACAAGTGAAAATTACTAAAGGTAGAATATAAATGTCTTCATATAGTGATTAAAAGGCCATGAAGGCTATGTTAAATAGTTCAATGAAAATATTTCAGGTTGTATATGATGTCTGTACATTGTGCCCCATGATTGCACCAATGTACACAATTATGATTTAATAAACATTAAAAAAAAAAGAAGAAGACAGTCACACAGCCTACAGACACATGAAAAAATGCTCACTATCCTTAATCATCAGAGAAATGCAAATCAAAACTACTTTGAGATATCACCTAACTCCAGTAAGATTAGCCCACATAACAAAATCCCCAAACCAAAGATATTGGCGTGGATGTAGAGAAAAGGGAACACTTCTACACTGCTGGTGGGAATGCACACTAATATGTTCCTTTTGGAAGGATGTTTGGAGAATATTTAGAGGTCTAAAAATTGACCTGCCATTTGATCCTATAATTACTTTGCTAGGTATATACCCAGAAGACCAAAAATCACATTATAACGAAGACATCTGTACCAGAATGTTCATTGCAGCCCAATTCATAATTGCTAAGTTATGGAAGAAACCCAAGTGCCCATTGATGCACGAATGGATTAATAAATCATGGTACATGTATACCATGGAATATTACGCAGTCTTAAAGAAAGATGGAGACTTTACCTCTTTCATGTTTACATGAATGGAGCTGGAACATATTCTTCTTAGCAAAGTATCTCAAGAATGGAGGAAAAAGTATCCAATGTACTCAGCCCTACTATGAAGCTAATTTAAACGTTTCATATGAAGTCTATAACTCAACCATAGCACAAGAATATGGGAAAGAAGGGAAGGGGGTGGTTGTGGTGGAGGGAGGGTAATTGGTGGGGCCACACCTATGGTGCATCTTAGAAGGGTACAGGCAAAACTTACTAAATGCAGAATACAAATGTCTTCACACAATAACTAAGAAACTTCCATGAAGGGTATGTTAAACAGTTTGATGAAAACATTTCAGATTGTATATGAAACCAGTACATTGTGCCCCTTGATTGCACTAATGTATGCAGCTATGATTTAATAAAAGAAAAAAGAAAGGAAAACAAATAAACTTGGAAAAAAAACCATATGCAAGTCCCTAAACATTATTCACCGTGTCAAAAGTAGCAATAATGAGGACCATATGATACTCTTAATAGATGCAGAAAAGCATTTGATAAAATTCAGCATCCTTTTCTAATTAGAACACTTAAGAATTCATGCATAGGTGACACATTTCTTAATCTGATTGAAAACATCTATGAATAGCCCGCAGCTAATATTATACTGATTGGAATAAAACTGAAAGCTTTTCCACTTAGAACTGGAACCAGACAAGGTTGTCTTCTATTGCCACTAATATTCAGTATGTTGCTGGACGTTGTAGCCAATACAATCAGGCAAGGGAATGATATAAACGGCCTCCAAATGGAGGCAGAGGAGGTCAAACTCTCACTCTTTGCCAATGGTATGATCTTATACTTAGAGTACCCCGAAGACTCTACCACAAGACTCCTGGAATTGATCAAAAAAATAAAGTAATGTCTCAGGATATAAAATCAATTGTCCACAAATCAGTAGCTTTTGTATATGCCATTACAGCCAAGAAGAGAAGCTAATCAAAGACACGATTCTCTTTTTGGCAGCTTTAAAAAAATGAAATACCCAGAAGTATACATGAAAAAAGAGGTGAAGGACCTCTACATAGAAAACCCTAAAAAAAGAAAAAGCAGAGTATATATATTAACAAATGGAAGAATATACCAGGCTCATGGTTGTGAAGAATCATCATTGCGAAAATGCCTATACTACCCAGAATAATGTATAGATTCAAGGCAATCCCCATTAAAATATCAACATCATACTTTCAAGATTTGGCAAAAATAATTCTTTGTTTTGTAAGGAACAGGAAGAAACCCCTGACCCTACCAGTGATCAAAACAGCATGGTATTGGCACAAAAATAAAGACATTGATATTTGGAACCAAATAGAAAACGATAAGATGAAACTAAAATCTTACAACCACCTGATCTTGGATAAAACAAACCAGAACATACACTGGGGAAAAGAATCCTTATTCAATAAATGGTGTTGGGAGAACTGGATATCCACATATAAAAGACTGAAACTGGACCCGCACCTGTCAGCACTTGCAAAAATTGAGTCAAGATGGATAAAAGATTTAAATCTAAGCCATGAAACAATTAAAATCCTTGAAGAAAGTGTGGGGAAAACACCTTAAGATATCGGCTTGAGGAAAGATTTTACGAGGAAGAGTTCCATGGCAATTGCAACAACAACAATAAACAAATAGGACTTAACTAAACTGAAAAGCTTCTGTACAGCTAAGAAAACAACAACCAAAGCGAACAAACAACCTTCGGAATGGGAAAAGATATTTGCATATTATGAATTGGACAACAGCTTGATAACTAGGGTCTATAGAGAACTTAAATTAATCAACAACAACAAAAAAGACCCAACAATCACATCTATCACTGGGCATGAAAGAGCAATAGAACCTTCTCTAAAGAAGACAGACAAATGGCTAACAAGCATATGAAAAAATGTTCATCATCCCTAATCATCAGAGAAAGACAAATCAAAACTACCCTGATATATCACCTAACCCCAGAGAGAATGGCCCACATCACAGAGTCTCAAAGCCACAGATTCTGGTGTGGATGTGGAGAGAAGGGAACACTCTTACAATGCAAAATAACACAATCTTTTTGGGAGAAAGTGTGAAGAAAAGTATATTCTCACAGCTATATATATACTTTTTAATCTGAAAATGTAATGTATTTTAACCACAATTAATTAACCCCAATTCTTTTAATTTAAATAAATATGACTTTACCTACTTTTTATTCTGTGGTGATTTTGATGATAGTTCTGGATATTTTAGGACTTCGATAAGGAAAAGACAAGTTTTTGAAATAATTAAATTGATGTAGTGTAATGCTTTTTTATCTGAAGTGTAGTTAACATCATAAATTACTGATGTTACTGCTAGTCACCCTGATGAAAGAATAGTTTCCAAGTATATTTCTACTCACCTACTCTTCTGATTCTTCTAACAATATAAAAAGCATAGCAGGGCCAGGGCTGATATAAATGTATTCCAAAGTTCCAGCAAGTATAGGGATTGTTGAGAAAAGATAAGATTTGAATGCGTGAAGTTAGGTATTACCCTTGGAAAAAATTTTAAACATTTAATGTGTAAAACTGTAATAGAAATATTTGAATTTCATTTACCAGTTTAAATTACAAGTTCTTAGTGATAATGCAGATTACATAATCATAAATGTACCATATTGTATTTCTTTATGGATAAGTATTATATCAAATTAAATTATCAAGATTTACATGATCTCAGAGAACCAAATTGTAATAGTATATGAAATAATAATTGTATTTCATGATAAAATTTCAAATTTATGCATATCTATAACATGTGCATTTCCATAGAGCCATCATCATTGAAAAAACAACAAAGCCTCATAATACTTTGGTAAAAATAGGATATAGGATATAAAAATACCACATTGGGTGAAAAGTTTTTAATCATAAGAATATTAGATAAGTCAATCAAAAAAGAATGAAAAGAAAATTCCTGAAATGTCACTCCAGTTAAATAAAAGCAAATTAATATCATTTTCTCCAGTTGACAACAATCTTTAAAATTTATCAGGCATAAATGATGAGTCATAAAACTGTAGTATACTTTTCTATTCTGTCAGTAAAAATTATAATGATGATGTTGAGCAAATTTTCAATAAGACAGGCAGAGTTATCTTTCTTTTCTTTTTGTAGAAAATGATTCAGTAAGACTGTTGTCGAAAAAATTTGGTACTCAAAGAATGTAGTTAGATGCAGGGATCTACACAAAGGAAAAAGCATTGGAGAAGGAATGAATAAAATTAAATAAAATGTTTTCCTTTTCCAGTTTGTAATTGTTGTCTAAAAGACAACGTTAATGCAATAGTAACAAAGACTATATAATTTGTAAGTATGGGATATAGATAAGTAAGAAAAATTACAACCACTTCACAAGGGATGAGATGAAGGATCAGGTGTATTCTACCATAAGACAGCCTCACTACAAGTGAAGTAATAGTGCCACAGGGTTATTTGAAGGATGCACGTATATTACTTAGTTTAGTATGTTCTAAATTCTAGGGCCAAAATTGAAATAATTTATAAAGGAAACATAAACGACACATTAAGTAAAGAGATAAAAAGAAGGTTATAGAAAACATTTGATTAAAACCAGAAAAGAATATAAATGAGGGAAGGGGAAAGGACAATTTAAATAAATAGAAAAGAGTAAAAAAGATAGTACATATTAATTTAAATCTGTGAAAAATCACTTTTATAAATGGCCTTTGCACATCAATTAAAAGACAAGAATTTTCAGAGTGAATTTAAAAGAAAAAATAAGACAAAATTTCTGTACATCATCTGCCAGAAAAATCACTTTAAATGTAAAGATTTGAGTAGGTTAGAAGGTAAGGGGTAGAGAAATATATACCACGCTACCACTTAACAAGGAAAGGAGGGAGTAACTTTATTAATTTTGGACAAAGCAGACTTTAGAACAAGAAAAATATGAGGAATAGAGGAGAAAATAACAAAGATAAAAGAATCAGTCCTCCAAGGAGAATAATAATTCTCTTTATCCCAAGAAGAATAGCATAAACATCTTAAACATGCATGCAACTAATAATAGAACACACACATACATACACACACATACACAAAGCCAGAAGAAAACTTATATTTATACTCATTATTATTTGGGGGGAGTTTTACATCCATATACTGGTAATCAATATGCCAGGGAGATATAACGGAACAATACTAATCAACTTGATCTAATTGACATTTAGAAAATACTCCATTCAGCAATATTTATTATTATTGTCAAGCTCACATACAACTTTCTCCAAAACAGGTCATATTCTTATTCTGTGCATGAAAACATCTCTAATCATCAGGGAAATGCAAATCAAAACCACAATTAAATATCACCTAACCCCAATGAAAATGGCTTTTATCCAAATTGTTTTATCCAAAACAATATAGATTGATGTGGGTTCATGTCCCTTTTTTAACCATCTGATGGAACTGGAGACCAACCTCCTAAGTGAAATTTCACAAGAACGAAAATAGCACAACATGTGCTCACCTTTAAATCAGAACTAATGATCAACATGCATGTGTACATATGGTAGCAAAATTCAACGGAAATCAATCAGGTAGAAGAGGGGAGGTAGGATGTGTAAATTTACACCAAGTGGGTATCTGGATATAATGCACACTATCTGGGAGACGGACACAATTATAACCATGACTCAAACTGTACAAATGTAATGCATATAAACAAAATGTTTGTTTTTCAATAGTATTTGAAATTCAAAAGAAAAAAAAAGGTACAGATATGTAAGAAATAAAAATGAAGAACAATATCTCTCATGAACAAGAATGTAAATATCCTAAAAGGAGAAAATCTAGCGGTGGCACCTGTGCCTCAAGGAGTGGGGCACTAGCCCTATATACCAGGGATGGCGGGGTCAAGTCTGGCCCCGGAAAAATGGCAAAAAAAAAAAAAAAAGGAGAAGAGAAAATCTAGCCTAGAAAATGTAATGTAAAAAGGATGATAGATTATGACAAAGTGGGATACATTTCAGGAATGCTTGCCAAATTCACCATTTGTAACTCAAACAGTGTAGCCAACAGATCAATAAGCTAAAAATGAAAATGTATTTGTCTTATTAATTCATAAAAAAGCATCATCTGACAAAAATCTAACAACCCATTTACAATAATACTTAGCAAAGTAGAAATAGAGGGGAACTCTTCCTGAACTTGAGAAAGAATACCTTAAATAAAACCCTGTAGCTAATGTCATGATTCCTGGGAAGCAGCCAGACACATTCTCCAGGAAACTGAATGATGCAAGTATGTTTTCTTTTGTTACACCTTTTTAGTATCATAGTGGAGTCCCTATCAGTACACTAAAATTTAAAAGCAGTTAAAGATAAGAAAGACGTAAAACAGCCTTGACTCACAAATGGCATGAATGTCTATGAAGAAAAACCTCAAAAATACTCATCAAAAAAATAAAAATAAAAGGAGAGAACTTACTAGAACTAACAAGGTTTCAAGGTACAAGAAAATATAAAAAGTAAAATTCTTTTCTATGAGCAATTAGAAATTGAAATTTAAACAATAGTATCATCCATAACAACATAAATATATCAAAAAGAAGCACTTTGGTATAAATTTTAAGATATTAATGGACCTATATTAGGAAACTATGATTGTCTGTTAAAAAACATTAATTAAAGAAAATATTGATACTATATTTCAACTAATGATATATCCAATATTGTTAAGAGGTTAATTCAAATTGATCTGTAGATTGACACAGTTCCAATCAAAACCACAGTAATCTACTTCGCAGTTATCAATATCTTGTTTCCAATGTTTATATAGAAAATCAAAGCCCTAGAATACCTAAATAACTACTGAAGAACAAAGTTATAGTACCTACACTATACTATTTAAACACTTAACCTAATAAAGATAGTATGATTCTGGTGAAAGAGTATGTGTATAAATAAATGCATTCATACATGCATAGTAAATTGCATTTACCAAAGGTGCAGAGACAATTAAATGGAAAAGAATCATCTTTATGAATACCAATGGAATAAGTGGACATCCCCATGCAAAAAAAAATGTTTTAGATACAACTCAAACATAAAATCTGTGAAAGAAAAATTGATAAAATGGATATCATTGCAATTAAAAATAATGTCTCAAAAGGGCATCTATGAGAATGAAAAAACAAGCCAGAGACAGGGAGAAAATATTTGCAAAACATACTCATATATCTGAAAAAGAATCTTTACCCAGAATATTCAAAAGATCATAAAACTGACAATAAGAAAACAAATAATCTAATTAAAAGTAGGCAAAATACCTCAACAAAAGAAGATATATGCATGATAAGTAAGCATACAAAATTACCCAACATCAATTGTCTTAGGGAAATTCAAATCAAAACAAGAACACTACAATGCACCAATGCAGAAAATTAAAAAAAAAAATCCTCATAAAACCAATTGGTGGTAAGATTATGGAACAAATGTTCTTTCATTGCTGATGAAAATAAATAAGGGTACTACCACTTTGGAAGAGAATGTTGTAGTTTTATGCAGTCTAAACATCTTACCTTAAAAACCAAAATACTGATACTTGTTTTCTTCTTTGTAGGTCAGAAATTATAGGGGTAACTGCCACCGAGAACTGGAATCCCAGATGCAATGAGAATAATTGGATCCCAGGGTGGTGGAGGCTACAGACAAGATGATCGGGGTTCTCGTCAGGAATGGGAGGCTCAGAGCAGTGATCAGAATAGTTGGACTCACAGAGACATAGGCACTGACTCGTTAAAGAAGAGTCCCAAGATAAAGGACAGGCAGTCTGCTGAAGTCTTATTATAAATATATGGAGGGAAATAATTCCAGGGCTGGCAAATAGAAGTCTAACTTTCATAACTAAAATAGAGATCCACAGTTTATTTTGGATTGAATTATGTTGAAGCCTATTCCCTAAGGATTAGGGATTTGACTGTATTTGGAGTTAGGGTGCGTAAGAAGTGATAAAGATTAAATGAAGCTGCAATGGTTGACCTTAATCAAACAGAATGCAGTGGTGCTTATAAGAGGAAGAGACACACGGCCTCTCTCTCTCACTATCTGTGTGTGTGTGTGTGTGTGTGTGTGTGCATCTGTCCGCACTGTACACATAGAAGAAAGGCCATTGAGGACACACCAATAGGTTTCTCTCCACAATCTAGAAAGAGAGACTTTACCACACCAATCTGAGTATCCCCTTAATACTGGGCATGTAGTGTCAAAAACTATGAGAAAGAAATCTGTTTGTTAAGCTAATGTCTGTGGTTCATTGGCATGGCAGTCACAGCAAACCAATACATGTGTATATGTGGGTTAGTATACACATAAATGATCTCTTTTATCTAAGAGGACCTAAAAGCAGTGACACCCCCTCTATTAAGCTCACCTAGCACCAGGTCTGAGTTTCTAATATTCCCTGCAATAAAGGGAATTGGGGCTTCTTAGAGCAGTGACTGTTCCTAGGGATATGAGAGGCAATGTAGAAGATGAACATTGTATTGTACCAAGAAATAAAGACATATTCAAAAATATCACAGTCAAGGTACTATGTCAGAGGGACACAGGACCCTACTGAAAGTACACCGGAGGGTCACATTTACCCAGTAGTAAAAGTAAAAAAACAGATTGGACTATAATAAAAATGTAAACTAAATATCCATAATTCGTACATTTATAAATGAATAAAACTAAAATATAAAAAATTTAAAGAAAAAAGTTCCCCATGCAGAAGAATTCCAACTAATTTATTGGAAATGCAGCCATCAAGAAATCAGAAATGAATGTTAGGCAGAATTAAGGAAATCTGAATAAAGAATGGACATTAGTTAATAATGATGAATCTACATTGGTGTATTAATAGTGACAAAAGTGCCATAATAATATAAGATGTTAACAATAAAGGAAGCTCGGCCTAGGGTATATGGGAATTCTCTGTACTGCCTTTGAAAATTTTATAAATGTAACACTATTCTAACATAAGTACTTTATTAAAAATTATTTCTCAAAGAATACATATAACCAATGTACCTAGAGAAAATATTGTATAGTTTTTTTTTTAATTGTAAAGTTTTGTCAGACATTGAATTAAATAAATGTAAATGTTGATTTACGCCAATACATAGGATTTTACCTGGAAAATCCCACCTATTTTCCTAATTTCTGCTGGTACAGTTGAGTGGATCCATGAGTCATGGGATTATTTTGTTTAAAAATCCTTCTGCACGAGAGAATACACTAAACTCTTTGCTCCTTAAGGGCCATAGACAATGGTAGTTTAGCCACACTTAAGACTCTCTACAAAGCAAGCTTTTTAAAGAGTGATTCTCCTTAGTGCATTTTGCAAACTGAATAGGCTTAGAATTTTCCAAATGATCAAGCCATGGTAGTTTTATTTGTGTTTCCCTTCCATTTATCTTTATTCTTACATTTCACTATGAGAACCAAAGAGAAAACAGTATGCATTTTTAACATTTCACTTAGAAACCTCACTTAAATATGCATAAATTCATTGCTTATAAATTCTAACTTTCACACACACTTCTGCTAAGTTTTTGCCACTGCTTCTCATTTCCTTCAGAGCCCTCACCAAAAATGCCTTTCAGGTTCGTATTTCTACTAAAATTCTATTTCTGACAATACACATATGCATTCTCTCAGACAAAACAGGCCCTCTCTCTCATACTACACCTTTCATCATAAGCTCTTGTTATGAACAGGGTCTCCAGCACCTATATTTCTACCAACAGTCTGTTTAGTCAATGTAGCCTTTTTCTATTCTGAAGTTCAAAATTCTTTCAGCCTGTTCCCACTACCATTCGAAAGCCACTTCTACTTTCTTGGTACTTCTCAGTACCAAAGTCTATATTAGTTGCATGTGACCATTGTAACAAATAACCACAAACTTATGACTTCAAAAAACATAAATTTATTCCTTTACAGTTTCACTGGAACAAAATAAAGTGTGGAAGACCATCCTTCTTCTGGAGGCTCTAGGAGGAGAACCTATTTCTTGCCTCTTTCAACTTCTTGTGGCTGCCATCACCCCTTGGCTTGTAGATGCATGATTCCAACCTCTGCTTCTGTTTTTACATCTTCTTTTACTCAAAAATTAACCACTTGTTGACCCTATTTCAGAGCTGGACCTTTCCACCATTTCTAACTCTTTTAAGATAATGCAAAATTCCTAATTGATCACATAGGCTGTCTCCAAGATGTGATCTTTTTCCTGTGCAGCTGAGATGTAAGGGGTACAAAAAGGCAGCTTGACATGGTAGGAAAAAGTACTGAATCAAAACCCGTAGACTTAGGCTCAGTCTATTCTCTGTCATTCACTGTATGTGCATTTGTGTTCTTAGGGAAGTGGCAATGGCACTTAGATAAAATTTCACCATCTGTGAAATGAAGATAATTATACCTGTCTGTCTACTTCACAGAGTAATTTGAAGAAAAAAAATAAGACAAATATTTATAAAAAAAAGTTTTGTTAACAGGCAAGGTCAACTCTAAAAATATTTGTCATATAAATTAGTATTTATCTGAGACCTGAAAGTGTAGCATGATATTAGTAAATTAGAAGATTTTTATAAAAATCTTTAAAAGTGAGAAATATGGGTCACACAAATTGAGAAAAGTTCTACAGTGAGGTAAGTATGCTGGCAAATAACCTTAAATGGACCAGAATCTTGAGGTCCAAGGAAAAGTCCCCTGCAATTTGCATTATTAGGAAACTGGAAACCTCAGTTCATAATATACAGCACCATGAAAATCAATGGGAATGATTCATCCCAACTCATCAGAGTACATAAGGGGGTGGTTCATGCAGAAGAATTTCCCCAGCCAATTTCTATACTGTCTTAAATCTTACATGGGAAAACATTTATATCTGTAGCCAGACTGGGTTCTATCTCAGCCATCAATCCAGACACAAATGGTTTCTCAGGTTGCTAGGATTCTCTCTGTGGTCCAAAAGAATTTCAGGTAAGCCCAAGTATTAAGTTTCACCTGTAACAATGTGAAGCATGTTTTGAAGAATTTATCTGTACCCAAAACGACTTGTAATACCCACTACATCTACATTTATTCCCACTTTGGCCTTGACTTCAATTCTTTACTATTGCAGTGAAGGGTGAAAAGTTGAAATGTATGTTTATAAAATTCGTGTTTATGCACATACATATTCAGAGATTGGCCCGTACAATTTTATTCGTTCAGAAGAGTGTGTATATTTCTATTCCTGTGACAGGATTTTGCTGTGATATTTTAAGACTAAAGTGAAGGTGGTTTTAAAAGAATTTAAAACCTAAAGAGGACTCTCTAATATATTATTAAATGCAAAAAATAACAAATATTATGAACTAAATTGACCTGTTTATGTCCATATTTTCACCTGGTGTTCTATAAATTATTTACAAACCTTTTCTTCTCAGAAAGTATTTCATTCAATGGGCAACATTCATGGTTTCCGTGAAAATGAACCTTGATAAACATATATGTGTAGATGCCTTGAAAGAAAGAAACAAACAAAAAACCATTTGACATTAATGATGTGTGCAAGGCATTGCTAAAAAAACATTTTTTCAATAGAAACACTTTCTAAAGATGCTGCAAGCATATACTTTTATAAAATGAGAATGATAATAGTTCAATGATAATAGTTCCTTGTATCTTAATTGTTTTTTCAATTTACCTTCAGTTTACTTTAGAGACCATCTTCTTCAGAAAGGCTGTTTAAAAAGAAGGTTGTAACAATACTGCTTAAGTATTTCCTCCTCCTGGGTGTGAGATGAGAATAAGAGTTTATCGGAGACTCTGCTTTGATAGGGTTTCCTGAAGCCATAGCTAAATATGAGAGGGGATGGGAACGCCTAGTCAGTGGCTGTGAAGAACTGTGGGAATAAAAGGGAAATTAATATTGGAATTTTAAAGATTTAATTTATTTATTAATTGAGATTAAGCAGACTTGATTCTTGACTTTAAGATTGAGGATAACTCAGGACATTTGAATCAGAAGTTAAATAGTGAGGACAAAATCTCTAAAGTGAAAATATACTATGAGAGATTTATAGATTCACAGAGAACAGAGGGAAGGTACCCAAGAAAGACAGTGACTCACTGTTGTTTTTGTTGTGTATTAGCCTTTTGAATATACCCCAGCATAGAATCCCATCTGGAAACAAATTCCAAAATCATGTCAGTCTTATGGGAATTAATTTCTAAAATCTTAGAGCTGTGCTCAGTAATTAGAAAAATTTGTTGAGCTTGACTTCAGATATTTGACTTTGTTTGTATTCAGAATGTGTTTAACTAGTCAAGCTTAGTCAAAAAGAAAGCAGTATCCCATTACTACTCTGACATCAGGTATGATTTCAATGGGGCCATCTATTCCAGTTCACCCAGAAAGAATTGCAAATGCTCAGTCCCATAGTACTTTCATTAGTTGATCGTTATTTTGAGTAGTCTTGCTGACAAAAAAAAATCTTTACCTGTTTTATTTTACTGTCTCCAAATTTTCACTCTGCCAGACGGGTGCTTACCTAATTGCAAAACAGACTGTGTCTGGGTCTACAAAAGCAAATTGACTTGGAGACTTGTGCATTAATCTAGAGGCCATATGTGTGTGTGTTGTCCTAAGTAAATATGACAATCGCATCCAACTGTCACTAAGGTCTGCTCATGTTGTGATAGAGCTCTATGCCTTGATTCACCTCTACATCAGTATCTTTCTAAGTGAAAAGTTAGATTAGCTATATCAAAATCACCTGGGATCCATAATAAATGCATATTCCCAGGCCCTACATAAGACCTGTAGTATCAGAATCTCTGAAGTCAAACCCTGGGGAATCTAGTTTTTAACAAATCCCTCAGAGATTCTCTTGAAAAGAAAAGTCCGAAAATGAGGTCGTCTAAAACAGTGGTGCAATGGGGAACTAAATATTGATCATGGTTGATGCAGGTGATGTGTACAGGAGGCTTCACTACTCTATTCTCTCTACTTTTATATGTGTGTGAAAGGGTCCAGGCTAAAAAGAAATAAAGCATTAAAAAAAAAAAACCCAAAACACAGTGGTTCAGTGATTTCACCACCCCAGGGATATCTGACAATGTACACGTGTTTAATTGTCAGGATGCAGGGGAGGAAGTGGTACTGCTGTATTGAGCACAGGGACATTATTAAACATCCTATGGTAAGAACTGCTGCCCTACAACAAAGAATTATCTGGTCCAAATGTCCATACTGTCGTGGTTGAGGAATTCTGTTCTATAGTGACCAATAATAATACAGAGGCTGCTAAAAATATATATGTACACATTTTTAAGAAAGGTAAAAATTGTATTAAAAATTATGATACTCAAGTCACATTTGGCTTTTGCAATTACAAAAGATATAAGATGCAAAGTACAAGATAACATATGTTATTGGTACATATTAAATATTGTAATTTTAATATAGGTTTTTCTGTTTTAATATGTGTGTATGTATATATATGTATATCTATATCTATATGTGTACGTATGTATATCTATATATGTGTATGTATGTGTGTATCTACATTTATTTATAATTTTTGGCACCCTCTTTATGTAACGGCACACCCGAAGGACATACTGAGATTCCCTGCTCATGGCTGTGGAACACTATACAACACAATGGATTTACTAGACTACAAGAAGAAATCAAAATTCAGTTTCAATTTTTTTTTATTTTCCTATAATCTCCATCACATTTGAAAGCTTTTAACTGCATTTTCCATTTTATTCATTCTTTCATAGGTGACAGATAAGCTGACTTCTTGCTGTACAGACCTTTCAGTCCATGTGTAGAAAGGCTCATGGTTGGCTTAATAGTGTGCTACAATTTCTGGCTACTGTCTGCATAATTCCTTAAAAAGGGTCCTGCACTTCCATTTTTCCCTGGATCTTATAGATTTAATATTTTTCTCTGGGTCATGATATATTTCTATATAATTTTAAATATTGATTTTAAATGAATTGTGCCACTAATATGTGAGTTTGCTGAGGTAAACTTCAAAGCCTCTTAGACAAAAAGCAGGCTAAAACACAGGTGGTGCCAAGGAAGGAAAATGATCAGCCAATTGCTAAGGAATTTCAATTCATTTTACAGAGAATTCAAAGACAGTTTAAAACTAAAATTAAACCAAAGCTAGATAGAGAGTAATGAGAATAATAAGGCAGGGAATTATCTTTTTCACTCTTTGTCAAAAAAAAAAAAATCCCTGAAAAAAACTTTGGACTGAAATATTTAAATGGTCGGTCGGTTTGTCTGTCTGTCTGTCTGTCTGTCTGTCTATCTATCTATCTATCTATCTATCTATCTATCTATCTATCTATCTATCTATCTATTTTTCTGTGCCTAAAGAAAAGGCAAGAAATTTAAGACAACTCTGGCAGAAATTGTGTCCAAAATATATACTGACTTTTTCTTGCCAAAGGTCTTTCTCTATCAGGTGATTGAAGGAGGCTATGAGTTACAATTTATAGCCTTCCCTTTGTCGGAAGATGTGCACACTTAGGAAGAACTTGGCTGTAAGATTCAAAGAGTTTTGATGTAGAGTAAAGCATATGAGATCAACATCAAGGGAAGCAGAAAGGAGTAATAGGGATTAGACACAGTTATCAAAGAATATCTTTGCTTGGAATACATTTAGTTAAAATTTATTCTTTTATCATTTTTGTATATAATATTTCATGATCACAATACTTAAGAGATGTCATAAATTTTGTGTAAAAATATTTAAGCAAGGGGGATGTTACAACTCAGAAATTTAAAGCTTCTAGTTGCACACCTAGTTAGTATTTGTGATTCTATATTCAACTTGCTTAAGGCTCAAATTGTGTATTCCTACTACTGAATTCCAACCTAAATTTTTGTTCTTTATGGTTTTCATTTATTTGATTTCTTAAAAGACTTCTAGCATATATCTGAGACTGTCTTTAGGACATCTTTAAAGGGTCTCTTTTCTCCCGATCTCTTCTCAGAGCTGTTCTCCATTTCTATTTTGACATGAAAACTTGTGACTCACCAAAACAAACATTTACCTTTTCAGGTTAATGAACCAAAGACACAAGAAAAACCATGACGGTTTTCTTTTTAAGGGTGCCAGACAGTTGCTCAAGGTCTTACACTTCTTCTCAGGCTAAACATTTTAGTTCACATCTGCAGGCAGCATTTATACCAAGTTTGTCTCTTGTAACCTAAAAGGAGATTGCATGCCATTCATAGCTCCAGGGCTACAGTGGTATCTGGTGCTCTATGCTGTATCTCCCTAGTAAACACCCGCAAACCACACTACACTCTTGGAACTCTGGCCAATTGCCTTGGTAATTTAAGAATAATTTAGTAATATGCTACTGAACAGAAACATTTCATGAGAGTTTTCAGTTGTCCATCTTAGAAAGATATTTTTGTTTGCCTATTCCAAAACCTAGATGAAAGCTAAATGTTGTATGAATTTTAAAATATTTAATCACCAGAGATCTATGGAACATCTATTTTGTTCAAAACACAAAAGGTGGATGACTATGTTTTCCAAGCCACATATTAGAATACTTCATCTGACAAGAATGTACATAGTCTTAATATTGTACATAGTCTCATATCTAAAACTGAAAGCCGTCAAATGTCCCTAATGATAATTTAATCTGTACAAGTTTTGTGAGGAAAAAACAAAACAGCAATACACATTAAATGTCTTAAGAACTAGTTCTATATTTTGACCAAATTTATTTATGACTATCTATTAAGGAAATAATTAGAAGTACAGACAAAAATTGTGTTTGCTTTTATAAATTTCAGTATTTTGATACTGTTGTAAATAGTAAAATCTTCAGTGTCACATATTAGAAAATGGTTAAAGACCCCCAAAATGATTAAATAAAATGTTATACAATCATTAAAATATTTAATGGTAGAGTATATTTAATATATTAATCCGTGATATCAGAATTTAAAAAATACACATGTAAAAATACAAAAAATATTCTCAGGGTTCAGGCAAGGAAACAGAAAGCATTTTATGTATTCCAAGGGAGAAGGAGTTCACATTAGGGTTTAGCTTCTCCTCCAGGAGCTGTAGCAATTCTCAATAATCTCTGAGAAACTCTAACCAATTATCTCAGTCAATAGCAGCCAAGTGAGCGGTTCTCCCATACCCACTGGGAAAGCCATTTTGAATCTCATGTGTGCCCTTGAATCTGTCTTCCACTCTCCCCAAAGAATAATGACTTCTCTTTTTCTTCTTTCAAAAGCTCCTGCCAGTGCCTCTCACTTACAAAACTCTAACCTGCAGAGCAAGAAAGGAATTTTGGGAAGTGTAGTTCTCAGCTTCTCTGACAAGACCTTAGAAAGGGGCAGAGATCTATTAAATTCACACCTATCCCTCCTGCACAGAAATACTAGGAGTATTTCTAGACAATGGAAATGTAGTGGAGGAGGCTTTCCTAGTTCTCTTACTATGTCTATTACTGTCCACATCTGCCACAGGTAGAGTATGTCAACGTAGAATCAGGAAAAAAAAAGTGCCAAATTGTAAACTGAGTATGGGCAATAGAATTGAATATTTGGAATTAGGGCTTTGAGAAAATTCCTAACTTTTTCTTAGAACAACACCTCAGAGATTGTTCTGTGTAATTCCCGAGAAATTTCACCTATCCCTGTCTCAACAGCTAAGCCACATAGATTTTTTTGCAGATATGAATACTGCTTCTGCCCAAATAGAAAGCATTTGTTATGGCCCTGCAGAAATAAAGGTCCTGCACCCTAGATAGTAACCTCGGGAATTAGTTTGGTTCCCATCTTACATTCCCCTTTTGACAATTCACGATCAAAATTGTAGCCATCCAAAACTGGAGGCAAGTTTGGTGGTTTTCAGGACAGAACACGAGTTGTTTTCTCCCTTTCAAGACTTGGGTTGGTGATTATGATCCCAGCACACATTTTGGGAAATGCTTTAACACATAGCCCCATGGGTGAGGTTGCCTGGGCTCTGACTTCCTCTGGATTCCTAACTAAATTCTACCTCTGCTGGGAGATTGACTTGGGGTGGCTGTGATTGCAGTAGTGATAACTCTAATTCTGCCTTTTGTCTGTGGAAAGAGACAAAAGAAAATTTAAAGGATTTCAACATAGTTGGGGAAAGCAACATCCAGTAAGTGTGCACATGGAATTGCCTGTGAATGACTAGGTAGCTTTACACACTGTGAAGGGCTAGGGCATTAGGTAAGCTGGTCCTCTAGGTTTCAAGAACTAATGATGAGAATCGAGGTAAGGGGGATTAGAGGAGTCATTTAGTTATTTGTAGCCTCAGATTACTTATGTATAAGGCAAAGGTATTTGATTACATATTTCCACAATTGTCTTCTAGCTCTGGCATGTGTCTGTAAATCCATCACAGCCAGGGCCTAGATAAAATGCCCAAATGTGGAAATGTTGTCTTCAGTTCTCCTGACCGTGCATTTTCCTCTCCTCTTTCTGCTCTATCGCCTTTCAGCGATATCCCAAAGTACTCTCTCTACTTGGGCAGCTTCCAACCATCTTCTCTTAGTCAGAGTTCATCAGCTCCGTGTCTCTTCCATATCTAATATGATACATAATACGCTTTGCTGTGCTGGTGTGAGCTAATGAGGTAAAAGCTTGCCAGATGGCAGATTTGCATTTTAACAGGAGCCTTCTGGAAACAATGCCTTAGTACAAAGGAGTACTATAATTGGCGAGAGTGGTATCAAACAAGGTAGTCCTTTTGTGGAGAAAGACCAAGTATAATAAAAGACAAGTCGGTCAGAGCTTACCAAGCTGAAACTCTATTCCTATTTGGGGCAAACAATACGATCACAGAAGTAAGAATTTTTTAAATCATTAAGGCATTTGAATTGTACCTGAAATGAAAATATTTTCTTTCCTTTGGTGGCAAATTTTCATGTTTTTAATGAAACTCGTGGACACGGAGAGCTAAGGGAATGTCACAGACTAATTAAATGGTAACTAGGATGCTGAGTCACTGCTATAATAAAGCATACTCAGTGGACATTTCAGCTTGGATAAAAAGATGGCACACATATCTTTCATGTTGATTCACACACTGAGGTTGTTATATCATCTGACATGTCACATAAAACTTCATGTGAAATTAATACAAGTACAAAAGAAATTGGTTTGGCATTTGGGCAACATACTGTTAATTAGGTATTACAGCGAAGTTTGCATGTAAATAAACACAATTCATTTAGTGGCAGATACCCTAACCTATTACAAAATGATTTCATTTTCTTTTGAGTTCTTTTAGGCAAACATTCTTAAGATAAGATTTCTTAGTTTACGTCTGTATGGTGAGTCAAAGTTAGGGAAGACATGCAGTAGGAGACGCAAAACCCCAATGTTCTGAATGCACCCTATAATCTCTGCCATTGCTTTGTTGTCTTCAAATCTTTATTCTGTCCTAAGATAATAATTTTTCTTACCTAAGTCTGGCACTGTGTATTTATTACACATATGATGACTTGATCTGTTTCTCTTTCCTAGTACAAAAGAACACCATCTCTATATATCGTGATGGTATTGTAAAGACACTTCTGTTTTACAGAGAAAGTCTCAGTTACATATGAGGACTGAAAAGATTTGAAAGACGACACGACTCCCTCAAGTCATTACTACCTGAGCAGAGATAGTGTTAACATAAAGACAGTAATACTTCAGGGCGGTGCTGTGGCTCAAAGGAGTAGGGCGCGGGCCACATGTACCGGAGGTGGCCGGTTAAAACCTGGCCCCAGTCAAAAGCTGCAAAAAAAAAAAAAGTAATACTTCAGTTCTAAGCTCTGACAAAGATTATATAGAGACTAGGTCATGTTGATCTTCCTGGCTTAAAATACGTATCTTAAACTTCACAAATATTTTACCTCCCCATCACAACTGTTATGTCAGTTATTGACTATGCATCTAAAAATATTCTTCAAATTATTTTTAGTATCATTTAAATGATAGGAATAAGGTTTCCATCAAACTCATGCAAAAGGAATCTTTTCATATAATATTTGTAAGCCTTTCTTAACCTGTAGTTTATGTTCATTCATCCATTTGTTTATTGAATAAAATCATATTGATTGTCTATTTCATTCTATAAATGTGATCCAAATGGTCTAATCGGTGCCTTAACCTTTCTAGAACTTTGTTTTAAAATTTCTCCTCTCATTGATTTTTTTCATAACATAGAGATAACGAAGAGATATATTAATTAGGAAGAATATAGAGAAAGTTTAGAGCACCTCCAAAGAGAGTTGAAAGTGGGTCCCTCTCATGAAGGAGAAGTGAGAGCTCCTCCTATCTTTTAAAGAAATCATTGATGCTATTTTTTAATTAAGAAAATTATACACATGAAAAATAAAAATGACAGTATATTTTAATTTTAGGCAATGATAACCATTCATAAAACTGTGTATCTTAAATATTTTAAAAACTAACCTGCTCAGTGGCTTTTCTCCTCTTGCTTTGCTCCATATTAATAAAGACACAGGGAACTATTCTGGCCAAATATGGTGGTCATATGTCTTACTACTTTTCTTTAGGCAGCTGCTGGTCTTTATTTTGGTGTATGATAGTAAAGATTTTCTTGCATCAAAGAAAAATGGCATGTTGTACACTAGGAGGTAATATATATTTTGTTCTCTTTTGGGAAATGTACCAATTGACAATTCTTAAATTTACCAAAAAAGGGATAGAGTGTTGGTTTGACTAATGTTCCCAGAGGTCTTTTGATAGGAAGGATAAGTACCCAATTGCTCATCCCAAAGATTCTAAATTATTAATGTTCAGAAGATTTAATAATGTGATCCAAGCACAGAGACAAGAAAAAGTGAAGCATAAAAAGTGACCACAATGCGGCGGCACCTGTGGCTCAAAGGAGCAGGGAGCTGGCCCCATATACCTGACGTGGTGAGTTCAAACCCAGCCCTAGCCAAAAACTGCAAAAAAAAAAAAAAAAAAATGTTACCACAATGATAAAAAGTGAAATAACCACTAGTTGATCCTGCATCAGGTCTGGTTATACAAAGGGGTTGTGTCCATGAAATTACAAACTCTGAATCATGGACAGGACCAGCTGACATGAGAACATGGTATCTCTGTTAAAGTGTAATATGGCTAAATGTGGTGCTATGTAGAGATTCCAGGACAATTTTGTATTATAAGTCAGTCGACAAAAGAAATAATGGGTTTAGAACAAATACTCCTTCCCAGAACCTGAAGAATCTATACAGCTTGGGAAGGAAATCTTGGATCACTAAAGTGTGCAGGATTAAAATAACTCTTCAAGCAAAGCATTTCCAACCAGCACTATCCTTTCGACAAAATAATGGCACTGTGTTCCAGCAATAGTGACTTGAAAGTGGTGACAGACATGGTGAAGGGTTGGGTGAACTGAAGGTCTCTGTCAACAGTTTGGGTTCAGTGGCAAACTGTACTCAGCCTTTGAATGTAAAGGCACGTAGGCTTGACATTTTAAGGGACAGAAATACTGAGCTGTTTGGAGTGGTGAGTGGAACATGCTTTATTTGGGGACGTCTTTGAGGACAGTAATTTGCACATTCATAATTAAATTAGATCACACCAGTTATCCATCTATTTAGTAACTTTGCTAATTAGGGAATAGAGCTAATAAAACAAAGTAAATAGTCAAGCTTCATTAATTCAAACTTTATTCGGGTTCCAGAAGAGACTGATTTATCAATCACCATTGCTGACCACGTTAAAATAAAATGGATCCAACTAATGCTGTCACTTCATATATGAACAAAAGTGTTTCCTTTTCTAAAAGAAATGTTTTTTTAAGAAAATAAAATGTAGTTAAAATATATTTTTGGAGTGTTTTATCAAAAGAAATAGTTCTTCTAAAAATATGACATAAAGATTTTTGTATACTAGTAAGTTTTTACCACTTATTTACATATATTTATTAACCTCACTTATGAAAAAATTTAGTTACCATATTTGCTAGCAGAAGGATCAGTTTTGTGTTTTGCAAAATCACAAATTAAAATATGATTTTTCTCCTTTAAAAATTGTTAGTAGCCAGGCACAATGACTGTAATCCTAGCACTCTGGGAGGCCAAGGCAGGTGGATGTCCTGAGCTCAGGAGTTTGAGACTAGCCTGAGCAAGAGTGGACCTCGTCTCTAAAAACAGTCAGGTGTTGTGGCGGGAACCTGTAATCCCAACTACTTGGTATGCTCAGGCAAGAGGATCACTTGAGCCCAAGAGTTTGAGGTTGCTGTGAGTGATGAAATCAGGAAACTACTAAGGGTGACAAAATCGTTAGTCACTATCTCACCCCAAAAGTGCCATCTCACATTTGTTTGTCATTGAGTTATTGTCTTAGTATCCATTTCTTTTACAAAACTTCCAAGAAGACAATGGTTCAAAGTATACTTATAATATTATTTATTGTGCTTTATACTATACACCAGAAAAATCTATATTTTAAATTCATTAGAAAAGTCTGAGTATGCAGTGAGTAATGATACACTATGATTCTATGATCATGACACTGTCTTTATATGGACAGAAAATATCACAACTGCTTTTTACAACCAGCAAAATTCAGCCTGGTTATCTAGATTTCCTAAAGACATCTGTGACATTATTGAACATATTTATTCCTTTCATGTTAATCATATCTTTTCAAAGCACAGTTACTTGTCTGTGATCACTTTTTTTATGTACTTCATCCATATTTGTAGCAACAGAATCAACATTAGTTGTATCTTCAAGCTCTATGTACATTTCATAAGGACAAGGTTTGATAACATAGCATGTCTGATTTCTCCTTGTGTAGGGAATAAACAAACAAAAGAACAAAGAATGCCACTAATAAGAACAAGAAATCCCACGGAAGCATTGGTTATACAATTGATGTCATGAAAATTTCCAATTGCATAAAGTCTTAATGATTTTGTTGGATGAGATTTTGCTTGCTGAGAAAAATATATTCATTTGTCAAGCTCTTTGTTAAGAATTAATTGAACAATATTAGTACAAATTTTCTTCATATTCTACTATTACCAAACACTTCTTTAGACTCCACGGGCGAAGTCATGCCTAGTTATGCTGCTGCCACTAATTTCTCGCAATTTTTCAGCATGTTTGATGTTCGAGATGTACACATATATTAAGTCTGTTTACTGAACGGTATCAATTTTTGGTCAGAAGGTTACAAGTAATGAACACAACTATGATTTTATTTTAATTATTTAATGTGGTCCACACAAACATTCTGATGCTTTTGAGAAAGATGTTGAGGTATGGTGTCGCCAGCAGTTCTCAACCTGTGGGTCGTGACCCCTTTGGAGGTCTCCTGCGTAGCAGATATTTACATTATGATTCATAACAGTAGCAAAATTACAGTTATGAAGTAGCAATGAAAATAATTTCATGGTTGGGGGTCACCACAACATGAGGAACTATATTAAAGGGTCATGGAACTAGGAAGGTTGAGAAGCACTGGTAGACATACAATAAAAGCAATACTCTCATAGAAGTTAACGCATTAACTATGTATAATTCACAAAATATTCCAGAACATAGTGGTAACAATATATACTCTGATGGAACAACTCAACATAAACAATTCCTCATTGTGCACAAATTGGTAATGTGCTAAACTCATTGACTCACATTTTTAATCAGCAGGTCGTACATGAAGGAAATCAGGCATGAAAAGATGAAATTGTTTAAAAGAATATGATTGGGGTTCAGATACAGAAAATTGAACCTTAGTATCACTATATCACACTGCCTCTTACTGCACTCACAACTCATGACCTGTCAAGCAAATATTGGAAATTTATTTCCTTTGAGACATGTTATTATGGTTTAATTTTTATATTTGAAGATTTTTCTTTTGTTCAAATCTAGAATAACACACATTTCAGGAGAAAATTTGAGTAAATACTTTTGGCACATCAAGAACCATTCAAGGATAAGCAGGTAAAGTCACTGACTTCAATGAATTAATATTTTAGCAGAGAAAGAGGCATACAATAAAATAATGAAAATACAGCAAGAATCAGGAGACAGGATGGTCCTAATGGCTTTCTCTATGACTAATAAATAGATTAACCTGAAATATATCCCTACCATCTTTTACACTCTTTTACTATAGGTACTTCTTTATTTTCCAAATTGTCTTGCTTTTTATGAATAGGGAGCCCTCTACATTGGGCAGATTTTGTAGTATTCATTTGGGAAAGTTTTCAATTTCTCCAGCCTACATTGTATCACCATAGCTATACCAGGATTTGGTAAAGTTGGGACGTTTCTCAATCTTTAGTACTTTGGAGTACCTAAGATAACCATGAGAGTAGTAGCAGCTGCTAAGACTTTTAGTCATTTTGAAGGTGTGTAGTCAAATTGGAAATACATTGGGATTAATTGGTAACTTGTCATTCTTCAATTCATTGAAATAAATGTTCTTGAAAACTTGACAATATTATATAATGATTACCCTCTATTAACAGTTTTATCTTTATTTATTTCGCTCTTATGATTGGTCATTTACTTCATATTATTATGTATATAAGAGATAATTATTTAAGTTATGTAAAATTTTAATCCATAAAATAAAATTATAGGTGTAACATAATTTTTGCAAAAATTGATACTTGAATTGAAATAGCATGTGCTCATTCTCCTAACCTGTATACAAACTAAATCTTTATTGGATGTTTTTTCTCAGAGCCTCCCTCTCCCTTATCCTCACCAAATAAAACAATTGTGATTTGATCAACAACCCAGAAGTGATGATTTAATACATATTTCTGAATTTAATATGAATTTTATGACCACAAATCTACCTTTCAAATTAAATAAACAAATATATTTTCTCTTTCTCATCAACTTTGTGTGCATTGAATTTATTGAACCATATATTGTATCATAAATACTACAGAAAAATTAAATGCTTTGAGTTTTATAGCCTTTGACTTAACAAATAAAATATGCTTTAAAAAGAAAAACAAAAGAAATTATAAAAATAAAGCTGCTTCCTAGAAGTTGTTCATGAGCAAATTTTAAAGATAACCATAAATAGTCCATACATAGTTCACTTATCATTAACTTCCCTGCAAAGTTCAACTGAGTATAGAACCTTGGTCATACTCTAGTGAAACCTCTATAATCAAATACGGTATCAGAAAGGAACTTAGAAACTGAAAATATTTATTTCTAGATAAAGATACTGTGCCCCCATTAATTTTTCATTAATTATTTCCCTGATTTTTCTTAAAAAGAATAGCAGCCATTATTCCAATAGAATAGTTGTGGACTCTTTGTGAAAGAGAACTTGAGGTATTAGGGTAAAAATATGTTTCAAAAAATAATATCCCTTCCTTTTTTCCTTCCTTCCTTCCTAATTTCCTTCCTTCAATTTTTTTTTTTTAATTTTGGGGGATTCATCAAGGGTACGAAGAACCAGGTTAAAATGATTACATTTCTTAGGTAAAGTCCCTCTTATACTTGTGTGCCACCCGCAAAAGGTGTGTCGCACACTGTGACCCCTCCACCCCTCCCTTCTTCCCTTTCTCTGCCCTTTCCTTCCACTAACCCCTTCCTTCCTTCCCTCTCTCTGCTTTCCCATTCCCCCACCTTTCTCCACCCTTCCCTCTCTCTTCTCTCCCCATCATCCACCCCCTCCCACCATGTACTAGGTCATTAATTGTCCTCATATCAGAATTGAGTACATGGTATTCTTGCTTCTCCGTGCTTGTGATGCTTAACTAAGAAGAATGTGTTCCACCTCCATTCAGGTTAATACAAAAGATGTAACCTCTCCATCTTTTTTAATGGATGAATGGTATTCCATGGTATACATTTATCATAGTTTATGTATCCATTCCTGGGTTGGTGGGCATTTAGTCTGGTTTCACACTGGCAATTGTAAATTAAGGTGCGATGAGCAGTCTAGTGCTAGTGTCCTTATGGTAAAAGGATTTTTTTCTTCTGGGTAGATGCCTGGCAATGTTATTGCAGAATCAAATGGGAGGTATAGCTTGATTTCTTTGAGGGTTCTCCGTACTTCTTTCCAAAAAGATTGTATTAGTTTGCAATCCCACTTTCTTTCTACCTTTCTTCAACTTCTTTGACCAGGTTAAATTATAACTAGAAGTCAACATGTATTCAAAAATACCAGAAATTGGTGCCAACAAGTCTGTATTCAACATTAAAATTTTAACACACGAAGGCATTATTTTTCAAAATAGGTTCTAGAAACAAAATTGAAACTAATGCAATTTATAATTTTAAATATACTTTATAATCTTAAACCAATCTATACTCTCTATCAAAGAGTATAAATGCATTTTGTGTTACATGCATATGTTTTGTAAACATTTCTAACTTACCATCACATATTTCCAGAACTATAATTTGTTTGTCTTCCACTTCTTAGAGGAGGAACAAGACTGTTTTGATTAACATTTTGTTTAGATAGATCATTGAATGGGAATTAAGTTTGTGTCTTCAGTAACATATTCTGCCTCTATCTACCTTTGACTTATCTGCAACTCCTAGATCAAATTATTTCTGTTATCTTTGCAAGTCATCATCAGAACTTCTTTAATTTTAGCAGAAAGTAATAAGGTTATTAACCTGCCTTTGTGAAGAGTCAAGTCCTTGATGTACAGCAGGTTGGTGTACACATGCAGAACTGTTGGATGTATATTTCATGCGCTCTTGATGCCTTTCTGTAACCATCCCATTTGACATTTTCATTGTAGTTAACTCTGAAATACTTGACACATCATGAGAGACAGAATTAGTTAGGTGGCTATGCGAATTAACAATGGAATGAGCAACAATAAAGGAAAAGAAATGTAAGTGTATGTCTAGCACATACATTTTAAATACACACTTTAGAAGCAAACATTCCTCATCTCACTTTTACCCATTAAATGACCTCCTTATTTATGAGAGATTTGTACAGCATCTTGAAACACTTTACATTTTGCCTCTTGGTATATGTATTCATTTTGTGTGGCTGTATAAAACATTATTGCAAACTGTGGCTTAAATCAATTTCCCTTATTATTTCCTAGTTTTCAGGGGTCAGGGATGTGAGCCCTGTTTAGTTGCCATCTGTTCAAGGTCTCTGGGAATGAAATAATAATAAGGATAGTAGTGGTGGCTGCAGACTCTTCTAAGTGTCAAGGTCTACTTCCACATTCACATGGTTATTGGGAAAATAAACACCCTCGTGGCCATAGAATTCATGGCAGCTTGCTATGAGGTCAGCGGGAGAGGGAGCTTCTGACCTCCAGATCCTCTTTAAAAGGCTTGCCTCATTAGGTCAGGCCCACCAGCGCTAATCTTCCTTTTGATTAACACAAAGCCAACTGACTTAGGACCCTAATTAAATCTGTGAGTTCCTGTCACCTTTTCCACATAACGTGATCAATCATGCAGTGACATCCATCATAGTCACAAGTCCTGCCACATTCAGAGGGAAAGGACTGTACAAGGTAGTGGGTCTTTTAGGGTTTATCACAGCATTCTGCCTAACTAGGTTCTTTGCATATCTAAGAAGTTTTCTTCAGTATTTCCAATATATGAATTGCTTATCCCCAAAGATCATTACCTTTTTACTTTGTGTAAAATTGCAGCTTCTCTGGAATTGCTTTTTTTTTTTTTTTGTTTCTTAACAGTTATTATATAGTTCAGTATTTGAAAATAACAAAAATAGTCTTTCTGTGGGTCAACTCTGTCCTAAGAACTTTGTATACATTGAATACACTGAGATACAGAGAATCTAAGTAATTTGCCTAAGAAAGCACTTTATAATTATAACAACAGAACTGACAAGAGAAAAATTTGACAAATTTCAATTTATGAAAATACAAATATTTTGCATTAAAAAATGACTTATGTCAAAAGATAGATCTCATATATATTTTATATATATATCTGCAAGTCATTAAAGAATGCTAATATTACTAATTTGAGTCTGTAAAATTATGAAAACACAAAACCTTCAATACAAAAATGGGAAATAAATAGTTATTAGAAAATAAATGTAAATGACTATGAAAATGTGTTCTGCCTTACTCATAGGAAGAAAAATAGATATTGAAGTTAAATTATACATTTCATTTTAGATATCAGGTAATAATAAAAAATTTAGCAATATTTGTTACAAGTGAGATTAAGAAAAAACAGATATCCTGATACTTTAAAATAAGTTTAATAAGTACAATTAAGCAATATTTGTAAACTTTTAAAATAAAAATGACCCATGAACCAATATTAAGACATATAGTGACCAAAGAATGTCTGGTATGTACAGAAGGACCACAGGTAAAAGAAGAAAAGACAGAATACAGAAAAATACTGAAGCAAATCACCAGAAATAATTTTTGATAAAGAAAAAATGGACTTTTCCACAACTGGTGCTAATAGGCCACATGGGCAGAATAATGGACCATAATTTAAACAGTTAAATGCTGGCAAGGATATACAGTTTGTAAAATCTTGTGGCCACTCTGGAAAATGGTGTGACAATTTCTTATTATTAGTACACAACTAACAAATTGCACTCATGAGTATTTATTCCAGAAAAAAAAAAGAGGTGTATGCTCACACAAAATCCTGCACACAAATATTCTTAAAGGCTTTATTGCAATAACCCCAAACTAGTAATAACTGAGACGCCTACCTGAGGTTGAATGGTTAAATGATCCATGGTGTATATATACCATGCAATACTCAGCAATAAATAAGAATCAACTACTGATACTCACAAAACTCAGATGAACCCCAGAGGAATATCACTGACAAAAATATTAGTTCTGTTTATATAGCATTCTTGAAATGACAAAGTCATAGAGTTAGAGAACAGATTAATGGTTTCCATGTGTTCAGATGGAGTAAGAGAGGAAAGTGAGTTTGGAGATGAATGGACAATACCAGAGATTCTGTCGTGAAGGAACTGAATAGCATCTTGGCTGCTGTAGTGCCTGTGTGAATCTATACTATTGAAAAGCAAACAAAAACTCCGTGAAAGAGCGTGATATAGTTCAAGAAACGGAGTTATTCACAGCAAGTAAAAATAATAAAGCTTCTCTAATTAATGCACATAGAAAGATCTGCAAGGTATGTTAAGGAACAAAAATCCTAGGAACATAACGTGACATATAATGATCTTTTTTTTTTTTTTTTTTAACATTGGGGGAAAAGATAGCAAGGAAGATGACTGAGTGAATGGAAAACCAGAGAGAACAGCATTCTTGGTTTTTACTGTATAATTATAGCAACCATGGAAACATGTTGCTTAGATCTGCTGGTACAGGGAGCAAAGTTTGCCGTCCTCTGGATCCATAGTTGAATTCATATAAAGACCGTGCTTTCCCAGGATTGCTCAGAGCCGATACAGATCACTGCAGTGCTGCCAGTGCCATCTCCTCTAACAGGGATTATACTTCTGTAGTATTTCCTTAACACTTTTGGCTGGTAGGTTTCCCATCAGCCTGGATAAAACTTTCTTAAAATTTATATGCAGCCCGCCAGAATCTGTCTTCCTAATACTCTTTCTTGTATTTTCACTGATGTCAGACCCGGTTAGATGTAAGGGTCTCCCTACCTACTCCTCTTCTCCTTTATCCTTTAGAGCAGTTTTGCCACATTTATCTTTTCACATCTAGGCATCATTTACTTGAAGGAGCCTAACACAATATTGTTTTGTACCATGATCATGTTATTAGTTATAAGAACATTAAAGTTGCTTATTTTACTTTAAGGTTAAGTGTATAGTTGTTACAGCAATTTGGCTCATAAAATATTTTAACATACACGTAACAATACTTGAGAATTCTCCATAATTATCCATTTCTTTTTTTGAGTAACTGCCTATTCTACACCTCATATAAACTTGATGGGATTGTCAGTAAAGATGCCCAGATCCTCTCTGGAACTGATTGATTTGGGGATGGTACTTCAAAGAAGTTCACATTTAGTTGCTGCTACTTGAATCTCTAAAACTCTCCTGGATCTTGGGTTTCAAGAGGCTTAATTTTCATTATTCTAATCTATGAGCTGTGCTCAGATAATTCCAAGAACTTATTTTTTAATAAAAAATACTTATTTGTAGATTAAAGATTCATGATAATTAAAATAACACTTTTCTAAGAAGAGCTAGATATTTGCTATCGTTTGACTATATCCTATCCAAAATTCAGGGATGCTAATGTGATTGTAAGGCGTAAGACCTTTGAGACATGATTAGGTGATGATATTTCTTTTTTCATGAGTTAAGTTAAGGTCCTTATAAAAGAAGCCTCATGCATCATTTGGCTAGACAGACAGCAACCCTGAACAGACAATAAAACCTGTGTTCACCTTGATATTGGACTTTCCAGCCTCTAGACCTGTGAACAAATAAAATTCTTTTCTTTATAAATTACCAAGTTTAAGATACTCTGTCATTGCAGCAAAGATAGACTAACATACTATTGATGCCTTTTTAACCTACTTGTCTCAGATCACCAGGAATGTTCTCATAACAAAGACCATTGAGTATAATCTATGGGTAACCCTGCTCTCAAACTAAATATACTACTCTTCCTTCATTCTATTCTCTAAATGGAGAATATTTTTCTGAACTTTACCTTATTTCCTTTGTTTTAGGAAGCCCAAACACATGAAATGAATTTTATTAAAATAAAGTGTTCCATACCTCAAGATTCTTACATGATGCACACCTATCTATACCATGTCCATAGGCAGGAGGACATATGCCAATGTGATTCTTCCCATATTGCACAACACTTGGCTTAATCAATACTTCTCATATGTCTTTACACTGAATAAAATTTTCCTGTTAGAGATTTATTTTTAACTTTTTTTTAATAGTAATGTTATTGTGACATTGGAAGTGAGATAGTGTTAGTACTATGTCAAATATTCAATAACCATGCATGATAGTGGTTAAAGAACTTAACAAAGGTCACTAGAAAGTAAGTAAAAAACTAATTCAACTTTGATTTCAAACATCATTCTATTTCCATCACTCCATTTTCCAGAGACTAATTTTCATAAAATATAGATGCTTATTGTAAGGTTAACATTTTAATGCATTAACTCAACATTTACTGAGCACCAACACTATGGTCAGTTCTATATTAAGCAGAGTACAGGGACTCCATGATTCATTTATCTTTGACAGCACAGTCTCTGAAACTTTCTAAGCACTTCATAAAAGTCAACTCTATAGGATTATAGTTTAGTTATGTCAGGAAGATTAGCAGTCATAACGATTTTAAAAATAAACCAATTTTATTGTGCACTTTCTCCCCAATAATGGTTTTGAGGATTGGAGTAGAACTGAGGAGTGGAACTGAAATACTGGTGTTATAAGACAGATTTGTGGTAACTAACATGTATGAAGGCTCTAAGAACTCAAGCAAGAAAGGACCAAGGGAGGAGTTGCTCCCCGGAAGCTTAATGTGTGAGGGACAAAATAACAAGAGGAAAGAGAAACATGGCAATGATAATTTATGAGAATTCCAAAACCAATTTCTTTAATCTAACACCTATACGATATCTAAGCACTCTTAGCAGTCTTCCTAGCTTTAAAAATAATAGGGGTTTGGTTGCTAGAACAATCTCTGAAATCCTATATTTAGTTCTAAAACCTTAAAATTCATGTAACTAGATAATGCGTGGGGACCATGAGAGCAGGGGCCATGCTCCTTCGGAGCTGTGACTGTAGCATTTACCATGATGCTCAGCACACAGTCGGCATTCCACAGACACTTAAAATGATGTGTGATTCTTCTCAACAATTTGAACATATAGTAAGAAAGCATTGTGAAAACATACTCAAGCCTCTTCATTTAATCAGTGTAAACAACATATTCACGGACTTTGGCAGTTGAAATTTGATTTCCATATGTTTCTGATTGTGTACCTATATCAACAAAGTAATGTTGAGCACGAATTCTCAACATACATATATCCCCTTTAATTTATTTTCATGGATCACACCTATTTATTAAGTATTAGTAATGTTTAACTTTCTAAATTTTAGTTAATAGGAGTTTAAAACTTTTCTTCCTGAAACTTAGTCGTACCTATGTGTAGCATAAACTCCCATTTTGTGAGCCATTTATATGAAATCCAGATACCAAGGTACCCAGAATATTTAGTGCACATTTTAGGGTTGAGCAAGTGCAGAACATGACTATAGCAGTCCACTTCTTTACTCCCAGGACACTACTGCCAACATCAAAAGAATTACCTCTGTGTTCCAACTGTGCAATGTTATTTCTGTTAGTGATTGCTCCATTCCTAACAAATTGCACAGTGCAAGGAAAAATGGACTAGCCTTAGAATCAGGGGACCTGGACTTTACTTATGACTGATTAGTTGAGAAACCTTCAGCAAGGTCTTTATATCTCTGGGCTCTGGTTTATAATTTTACAAGTGACAAGGAACAATTCTAAATCCTTACGTACCGTCAAGAAATAAAAAATGTACCACACTATGACATGCCTGTTGGCCAACGAACATAAAACTATTTCAAGAGAGGGCTCGGTATTGGAATGTACGATTCAGTCAGTGTGAAGATAACCAAGTAAATGTAACTAGTTTCTTGCTACAATCACTTAGCTCACCTCTGTCTAAATAACGATGATTGATAAATGATTGGTAATGATTGATCCTCACAGTATAGTTCTCTAGAAAGAAAATTGATGGTTTGTAGTTAAAATAATTAACCATACACATTATTAAACACTCATTTATCAATTGGAAATATGAAAGCGTTTCTCTCATAATTCAAAACTTAGTAGTATTATAAGAAGTCAACAGCTTCAGTATTTTAAAATATGTAGATTTATCTAAAATGAAGTTTCTGTGCCTTAAAATTTACTATGCAAATAGATACAAATATATATATTATCCAGTATATTCTGACAACTTGATTTAACTATCTTTGAAAGGATTTATTATTTTTTATGTCTCATTATGACTCGAGTAACACAAAATTAAAATACACAAATACATATCATGATATAAAGTAATACATATTATAATAACAACTGGTGACCCGGCCCTCGAAATTTTTCCAAGTGATGTCACCTTTTGTGTTAGTCAGAGATCTACAGAGAAACCAAAGGA
Organism: Perodicticus potto; assembly: GCA_963574655.1. NCBI lineage: Eukaryota > Metazoa > Chordata > Mammalia > Primates > Lorisidae > Perodicticus > Perodicticus potto. Next base: position 42,674 of record CAUYRH010055861.1, read on the forward strand.
TAGACAGATCAATCAATAGAGACATCAATAAATATGGATATATGGATACATAAAGAGACATTAGTGGAATCGGTTCACACAATTATACAGGCCAAGAAGCCCCTGGATAAGCCATCTGCAGGCATGGGAACCATGGAGCTGGTAGTGTGGCCCATAGTCTAGAGGACTCAGAACCAAGGAAGCTGATGCTGCAACTTCTAGTTAGAAGCCAAATGCTTGAGAACCCAAGAAGTCTTTTAGTGGAAGCTCCAGAGTCCAAAGGCCAGAGAATGGAGTTATGAGGCTCAAGGGCAGGAGAAGGGTGGAGATGAGAGGACAAATGTGCTTTTCTTCTGCCTGTTTGTTCCACTTTGGACCTCAGTGAGTGAGTTGGATGGTGCATATTCACATTGGGGGAAGATCTTCATTAGTCACTCCACCAATCTTTTCCAAATCCCAGGCATATCCAGAAATATAGCTTTACCCTTTATCTGGGTTTCTCTTAATCCAGTCATGTTGACACTAACGATTAACCATTGCACATATATCATCTCAATTGCAGTAAATTACATCGAATAAAACAGCCAGGGTATTGTGGAATAGCAATCACAAACCTGGTTTTTAGACTTACCTTCTGTTAAAATTCAACTGTCTTCTAAATTGAACCAATTTTAATCTTGAAACTATACTGTGTTTATAGTAACTGTTGAGGAATTATAAACATTTATCTCATTATTTGATTATTTTGAAATAAATTATGGCCAAAGAGTAACTAAAAACAAATAGTAGAGGTGTGTTTTGTTTGTTGGTTTAGAGGAGTCTATTTCCCATTTTGATGACAGTGTATTTTTTGTTCCTTGCTAAACTCTTGCTGTGGGAGCAATAACCTGCTTTGTAAGAATTTTTTCGTATGGACAAGTATTTTCATCTCTACCTCCTTTCTTTCCACATGTACTTTATGTCTTCAAATCTCAGGTCAAATGTATGCTATTGTTCTACTTTGGTTTGTACCTTATCACATTAACTTCCATGTGAATTGTATTTAACTTATGGTAGTTTTGAGCCCAGGACTTCATGAAGCATATATGATTCATACTTCTCTTGACCTATCTTAACCTAATAAAAAACCCTGACTCCAAGTGGGGGAAAGATTCTGGAGTGGCAGTCAATGTGTTAATATCTGTCTGTTATTTGTTTTCTGACCTAGCATTCTTGTTTTATCAGCCACACTTTGGTAATACTGGCAATAACTTATACTATTGTCTTGCGTACGTTATTTTATCATGAGGGATTCTATAATAATCTCATATTAAAGTTCTTATATGCACATAAGGAGACCCTTTGTGTCGGGATGATAAGGTAGGAAATAATCATGTTGGTGGAAACACCAAAGAGTGGGAATTTTACCACTACAGAGAAAATTTAAAAACATAAACAAAATAATATTCTCAGATTAAGAATTTCTACACTATATACTCAATGATATCATTAAAACATTTTGTTTTTTACTTTTGTCTGATACTGTTGCCTTAATTACCTGATTGATAAGGGTAAGAACTATACACATACACTTGTCAGAATTGGGATGAACATCAGTGGAAGAGTTGCTAACACTAGAAAACAATTATATTCTTACACCTCTTGACTTGAGATAATCTGAGTTATTTTCTCAGACTTAAATTTCAAATTGTTGCATTAAATAGAATTTAAACAAATTCATAAGACCAGGGGATGCTCAATGTAAGGTTTGTTGGGTTTTTTTTTTGTGAAACAGTGTCTGATCTGTCATGCTGGGTAGAGTGTCCTGGCATCATAGCTCACAGCATCCTCAAATCATTGGGCTTGAGCAATCCTTTTGGCTTGGCCTCCTAAGTAGGTAGAAGTACAGGCATGAGCCACTAGGTCCGGCTACTTTTTCTATTTTTTTAGTAGAGTTGGGGTCTTGCTCTTGTTCAGGCTGTTCTTTCAATATCAGTTCTTTTTTCTTTTTTTTTTTTTTATGAGTCACAGTTTCTTAAAGAATATGTTAGCTATGAAAAGTGACAATTGAAAACCAAAAGTAGAAGCAGGTAGTATGTAAACAGTTGCCTTTGGGTGTGGTGATGTTGGCCAATGATATGTCTACTGGACTTTGATCAGTTATCCTGGATTCTAATTTTGCATGAGGCACCAAAAATCTTTACTTGGAGAAAGTTAGATCATAATTGTGACTTCAGAATCATGAAATAAGAAAAATTAACAGGATTTAACATGCACTCTACTGGAATATTTATTTAGTCTTAAAATTTAATAACATAAATACTAAAATCTAAAATAACAGGACAGGTAATAAAGATAACTGAAAGAGAGATTCTATAATCACCTAATATCGAGGTTCTCAAATGCACCTAGTATTGGTCCTATCATGGACATGACACATTAAAGTGCCTGCAAGATGTTTATTTTTGAAGTATAAAAGAGGTCTTTTTTTTTTTTTTTAATTCCAGAACTATAGTTTGTATTGCTGAAGAGTTTCTGTTGCAGAACTGATATTTTTTCAGATGTTTAACATGGCAATTCTGTTTCTATCTATGTCATGAATATTTTAAATCTTTTGTTTATATTGCACAACAGATATACTTAACCCAATTTCAGCCTTTGTTTTTACCGCAACTTTTGTACAGATAAGGGAAAGATATGTTTTCCATAAAGACTCAATGAAAATAATTTTTTGTTGGATAATAGGTAGTTCCATCCTTAAGACCTTACTATCCTATTGTGAAGATATCCACTGTATAAAAAACACCTTTCTTCTCCTCCATCAATCAAAACTGCATGCACCCTCACACACCCGTATACCCACATACACATTCACACACAAACACACATACACACACACACACACAGACTCTATTTCTTACCCTCTCCCTCTTTCAAATCAAATTCTTTTATTCCTACACTTCATTTAGGTACAATATTTTTCTTAGAAGATTCTTAAGATCTTGTTACTGACCTTTGTAGTGATGCCATGGTTTGAAATTCTAAAAGTTGTTATTTTATAGAGCATTATTTTTCATTAACATAATTATCAAATGATTGGTGTCTGAGATGTTACCTCAGAATTTCTTTTGTAATAAGGCAACAAAAGATCCGTATGTATTTTGGAAGCCATACCCAGCTTATAGTATCTGAGAAATATCAGAGAAATTTGGTCAGAGTCTCAGAGAATTATCACATTTCACCCTTTACATCATTAGTAACACATATTCTAAACACAACAGCTCTTTTTAAAATTATTGTATCACCCTAGGAAATGATTTCTAAGATAAATTCAACAGCATAATTGGGTATTATCTCAGTTTAACATATTTCAGGAAAATTTCTCTTAAGTGTTATTAATTTAGACTAAGACTATGTTTCCATAGAATCTTCAAAAACATTCTGGAATTCAGTAGGTAGCACATGTTTTCCCAGGGCATGCATGACACCATGCGTGCAATTTAGGAGAGACTTGACATTGCTATTCACAAATATCTGCTCTATATAACTGTGTGATACTTTTTAAAAGTTACTTCATATTTCATGTTGTTTTGCTATTGAAAGCAGAAATAATCAAACTTTTGTTACATATATACTCTGATATTTTGTCATAGGCACTTAGGAATACAAACGATTTATAATACGGTAGTTTAGCACAAAAAACAAGCAGACATCTTGCTGTACAGTGTCTGTTTGGGTAAATTTAGATAATATTAAATGGGCTCTTTCCTGGGGTAGGAGGGTAGGTAGAGAAGAAACTAATGGTGGACAGAAATTTTTTGAATAAAATTAAGCTTAAATATGGTTTCCTGTGTAGCAAATGTCACAGAAGAAGTAAAATAATGGAATTAGGAACACTGAATGAAGAAAAAATTAAGAGTTATTATAACTCAAAAAAAGTCTGTCACTATTAAATAAACACTATTAAAATAACTGCTTCCTGTGTAGCAAATGTCACAGAAGAAGTAAAATAATGGAATTAGGAACACTGAATGAAGAAAAAATTAAGAGTTATTATAACTAAAAAAAAATCTGTCACTATTAAATAAACACTATTAAAATATTTACTGGATATTAATGGGGAATGGCATTGCTAGAAATCTAAGATTTGGCCTCCAGATATGTACTGGAGCACAAGTCAGAGTTCTTTTCAGGGCCCATGCATTTATGAACATTGCAACAAACCCAATTCCAGGAAAAAAATTAGCTTCCTTTACACATATAATATTTGATATATACTTTCTTTTGGTAATCTTTTATGGTAATTTATTAAGAATTTGAATTGGAGTGAATAGTATCCACCTATATTTATTTTTATCAGAAACCTCCAAAGGTGAACTTATTTGGAAATGTTTGCAGATACAATTATTTGAGATGAAGTCATAGTGGATTAAATGCAATGACTTATCCTCACATAAGAAGGCTATGAAAACACAAAGACATATAGAATAAACAATACCATGTGAAGACCGACACAGAGATCACAGTAACACAGCTACAGCCAAGGGAATCGGAGAAGTGCTAAAAACCACTAGAAGTTAGAAAAATGTACGTACAGATCAGATTCTTGCTAGAATCTCCAAAAGGAACCAACTATGCTAGAACCTTGATTTTTAGACTTCTTTCCTCAAGAATTGTGAGATAACAAATTCCTATGGTTTTAAACTACCCAGTTTGTATTATGGTATTTTGCTTCAGCAGGTCTAGAAACTAACCTAGACTTCCCAGCAAGGTGTTGAAACATAATACTGTCTCTGCTGTGTGTAGTACGTTAGTGCTTAGGAGTTCTGCACTAGAGGAATATAAAAATAGTGAGTTATAGAAATATGACTTTACATAATCAAAATAATAAAAAGATTCACCTGTGACTATAACCAATAGTTTCCCTATGTAGAGGTCCACTGTGATAAGTATGGACTAAATCATAGTATGTACACCGAGAGGGGAAAAAGTTCCAGAGAGGGAATGAAAGGAAGCTTAGACAATTGTGGTGGGGAGATGAAAATGTAAAAGAAGGGAAATAATAAGAGCAGAGGGGAGAACAAAAAGGAGACAAAAGAAAGGCAGATAAAAGTGGAAAATAACGATATTGCGAAAATGGAAAGAAAGGAGGAAAGTAATGACAAATAAAGATAAGAGAGAAAAAAACACAAAGTAGGGCCACTAAAATACAAAATAGCTGTCTCTATAAAAAAAAAAATTTAAAACAGGCAGTGAGAAGAATTGTTATTCCTGAGATCAGTTTGTTGGGAACTCTATTATGTATAATTCAGGACAGACATTAGAAACCAAGGGAATTGTATGTAATGAAGAGGAAAAGCTATGTAATAAATTTATATTAGAGTTATTTTTAATTAAATCATAGCTACGTACGTTAATGTAATCATGGGGGACAATGTGCTGGTTTTATATACTATTTGAAATATTTCCATCAAATTGGTTAACATAACCTTCATTTCATTTTCTTAGTTATTGTCTTAGGACATTTATACTCTATATTTAGTAAATTTAACACGTACCCTTGTAAAATGCACTGTAGATGAGTTCCCACCAATTACCCTCCCTCCACGTCCCACCCCTTCTCTCCGTCTCCTCCCTCCTCCTCTTGGTTGAAGTTTTCATATGAACGCTATAAATTGGTTTTATAGAAGGGATGAGTACATTGGATACTTTTTCTTCCATTCTTCAGATACTTTGCTAAAAAGAATATGTTGGCTCAGTGCCTGTGGCTCAATGGGCTAAGGCACCAACCACATACACCTGAGCTGGCGGGTTCGAATCCAGCCCGGGCCCGTGATGGTTGCAACCAAAAAACAGCCAGGCATTGTGGCGGGCACCTGTAGTCCCAGCTACTTGGGAGGCAGAGGCAGGAGACTCTCGTGAGCCCAGGAATTGGAGGTTGCTGTGAGCTGTAATGCCACAGCACTCCATCCAGGGTGACAGCTTGAGGCTCTGTCTCAAAAAAAAAAAAAAAGAATATGTTACAGTTCCATCCATAGAAACATGAAAGAGGTAAAGTCTCCATCTTTTTTTAAGGCTGCATAATATTTCATGGTGTACATATGCCACAATTTATTAATACATTCATAGGTTGAAGGGCACTTGGGCTTCTTCCATGACTTAGCAATTATGAATTGGGCTGCAATAAACATCTGGTGCAAATATCTTTGTCATAAAGTGATTTTTGGTCTTCTGGATATATAGTTAGTAGAGGAATTGAAGGAGCCAATATCGTATTGAATGGAGTTAAACAGAAATCATTTCCATTCAGATCAGGAACCAGACAAGGTTGCCCATTGTCTCCACTGCTATTCAACATTGTAATGGAAGTCTCAGCCATTACAATTAGGCAAGAACTGGTGATCAATGGTATCCATATAAGGTCAGAGGAGATCAAACTTTTACTCTTTGTAGAGGATATGATTGTATATCTGCAAAACATTAGGGATTCTACTACAAAACTCTTAGAAGTGATCAAGGAATACAGCAGCATCTCAGGTTACAAAATCAACACAAACAAATCTGTAACCTTTATATTTACCAACAATAGTCAAGCTGAAAAAATAGTCAAGGACTCTATTCCTTTCACAGTAGTGCAAAAGAAGATGAAATATTTGGGAGTTTACCTTACGAAGGATGTGAAAGATGTCTATAAAGAGAATTATGAAACTCTGAGAAAAGAAATAGCTGAAGATATTAACAAATGGACAACATATCATGCTCATGTCTGGGAAGAATTAACATTGTTAAAATATCTATATTACCCAAAGCAATATACAATTTTGATGCAATCCCTATTAAAGCTCCACTGTCATACTTTAAAGATCTTGAAAAAAATAATACTTCATTTTATATGGAATCAGAAAAAAACACAAATAGCCAAGACATTACTCAGAAATAAAAACAAAACAGGAGGAATCATGCTACCAGACTTCAGATTATACTATAAATTGATAGTGATCAAAACTGCATGGTACTGGCACAAAAACAGAGAGGTAGATGTTTGGAACAGTATAGAGAACCAAGAGATGAACCCAGCTACGTACCGTTATTTGATCTTTGATAAGCCAATTAAAAACATTCAGTGGGGAAAAGATTCCCTATTTAACAAATGGTGCTGGGTGAACTTCCTCACGACCTGTAGAAGACTGAAACTGGACCCACACCTTTCACCATTAATTAAGATAGACTCTCACTGGATTAAAGATTTAAACTAAAAACATGGAAGTATAAAAATAGTAGAAGAAAGTGCAGGGAAAACACTTGAAGAAATCAGCCTGGGTGAATAGTTTATGAGGAAGACCACCCAGGCAATTGAAGCAACACCAAAAATACATTACTGTAATATGATCCAACTACAAACTTTTGCACAGCCAAAAATACAGTAAGCAAAACAGACATCCTACATAATGGACAATATATTTGCAGGTTATGTTTCTGACAAAGGTTTAATAACCAGAATCCACAGAGAACTCAAACGTATTAGCAAGAAATGAACAAGTGATCCCAAAAAGTGTGGGCAAGGGACTTGAACAGAAATTTCTCTGAAGAAGACAGGCGCACGGACTATAGACACATGAAAAAATGCTCATCATCCTTAATCATCAGAGAAATGCAAATCAAAACCACTTTGAGATATCATCTAACTCCAGTAAGATTAGCCCACATGACGAATCCCAAAACCAGAGATGTTGGCGTGAATGTGGAGAAAAGGGAACACTTCTACACTACAAGCAAACTAATATGTTCCTTTTGGAAAGATGTTTGGAGATCACTTAGGGATCTAAAAATAGACCTGCCATTTGATCCTGAAATTCCTCTACTATGTATGTATTCAGAAGACCAAAAATCACTTTATAACCAAGATATTTGCACCAGAATGTTTATTGCAGCCCAATTCATAATTGCTAAGTCATGGAAGAAGCCCAAGTCCCCATCTACCCCTGAATGGATTAATAAATTGTGGTATATGTACACCATGGTATATTATGTAGCCTTAAAAAAAGATGGAGATATTACCTCTTTCATGTTTGCATGGATGGAGCTGTAACATATTCTTCTTGGCAAAGTAAGTTAATAATGGAAGAAAAAGTATCCAATGTACTCAGCCCTACTATGAAACCAATTTATAAATACCCACACTTTCATATGAAAGCTATAAGCCAACTATAGCCCATACAGAAGGGGAAAGAGGAGAGGGAGGGGAGGGGGAGGATGAGGGGGAGGGAGGGTAATTGGTGGGACCACACCTATGGTGCATTTTACAAGGGTAGAAGTTAAATCTACTAAGTGTAGAATATAAATGTCTTAACACAATAACTAAGAAAATGTGGTGAAGGCTATGTTAACCAGTTTGATGGAAATATTTCAAATGGTATATAAAACCATCACATTGTACCCCATAAATGCATTAATGTACACAGATACAACTTAATAAAAAAAATATTTTGCTTTCCTTTTGACATCTCTGAAAAGTGGGCATTTACTTTTGGCCCTAACGGTAACATGACATGTATTTGTCTGTGTATAGTAGTACGACCTCCTTTACCAACTCGGAGTGAGAACATGGTCACAATTCTTTTCCTTTCCAGTTGGTTGCTGGTTGTCCTGCAAGCACAGACGGTCAGATCCTCTGCCTTTCTCGTGAGGCCTTTCTGTCCCTCCCCTCCATGAACACTTCAGAGTTGTAGGCCAGAGCCCCACTGCAGGTGGTCAGCATATTAGGGTCCAGTTGTGGTGATGGCTTTCACATGGCTTTTGAAGCCAGTTGGGTTTGTCTATGACAGCAGAGCCACCAGCTGGGGATGCTTGTGTTGGTTCAAGTTGCCCTGAGTGCCCTGGGTGCTCTGCTCTTGAATGTTGTGATGAAGGCTCTTCTAGTCCATTGGCAGATTTGTGGCCACCCTGGGATCGGGGGTCTGCAGAGGCTTCTGGGTTTAGCCACAGACCTGGAAGTCTCAGGCCCCTGTGCTGGGTTAGGGCACAAGGCCAGCCTTCCTCTTCCCTTGGTGGGTCCCCCTCCCATTTTGTGGAATCATTTGCTGTCAGTGGAAACTGGCTGGGAGCATCTCAGGCTGTCACCGAACTTAGAATATCATGGGGTCACAAGGGTCACAGAAGAGTCTCTCTCCTCATCCTCCCGTAGGGTCCAGATGCTGAGATAGTTTTTTACCTACAGCTGTGCACAGCATGGAATGTAGTTTGGCACTAAGAGATTCCCCTGGTGTCATGGCCTTAGGTTTATATAACCAGGTGATTTTTCAAATAACCTACAAATAAGCTTCAGGGTGCCCTGTTTCTGTACCTTTTAAGTGATGGCATACAAGATGGGCCTTACATATTTATAAGATAAACATATATGTAAATTTGAATTTGGGAAGAAACATATTAGCAAGTTCATCTAAAATTATAAATGTGTATTCCATTTGCAATCCCCCCCAGTATTCATGATGCTTTTTGAGGATATCCACGTTCCATGCTTCACACACAGCAGCATCTTGCACGCGTGTCTGGCTGACACCATGTGAACCTTGACAATTGCTGTTTCACGCCCAGGCTGACCACTGATCTGTGACTTGTATGGGCTGGTGTGACCACATTTTCTCTTTCTTAAGAACTTAAACCAGAGGGAAGCAAAGAAAAAGTTAGTAGTAAGAAAAAAGAGAGACATGGGTATTTCCGTGGCTGTGGATGGCAGGATGTTAGTAACGTCCAGATCCACACACGTCTGCTGTGAGCCTCTCCAAATCTGCCTCGGCTCCCACAGCTTTATTTGGGGGATCCACGAGGGGTCTCCTCACTCTTTATGTAAACACCTCCTCGTCTGTTCCACCTAGAGAGAATGTTTGTTCCTGGCAAACAAAAGAGTCTTAAACTAAAAGGTGCTAAAGGAAAGGAAACCTCTGTACCTGTTTGGAGAAGAAATGAAAAGCAAATTAAGTTCTGAGGTATTTGGAATTAGCCTGGGATTTTGTTTGTCTGTTTGTTTTTCACTAGAAACCTAAATGGAAGGCAAAATTGGTTTTGAAAGATGACTCATTTTTAATTCAAAGTGTTTGGAAACCTTCCATTCCTTATCTTTCCCTGGGCGGAAGGTACTCCTGAGGCCTCATTCAGGATCGTGAGTCCTAAGCCTTGGACTTCATATCTGAGGACTGTTGGCCAGAGAGTCTTACACGCTTGTTACACTAAATCTAGTGGGACATCTGGGTGCTTTATCAAAAGGGCAATAGTTCTTGGTACCATCATGGTGCTGTGATTTAAACAACACATTACGCTGTTCACAGCAATTTCCCCATTTGTGCTTGTAGTTGCTGCAGTTGGGCAAATAAATGTCAGATGTAATCAGGGGTCAGAACTACAGTCAGCCTTCTAAAGGGAGTGGGCTGGATTTATGGCTCACCTCCTGGGTCTCCCGAGTTAACAACCCTTCCTTATCTGGGGACCACATACCAAGGCTCTCAGTGGGCAGTTCTGAACTCTGGGAATACACCGCGTTTGTACTGAACCTTGGGTATACACCGCAGGAAATACATGCATGTATTTCCTATGCATACGTATCTATAATAAAGGTTAATTTCTAAATTAGATGCAGCAAAGGATTAACAATAATAACTAATAATAAAATAGGATTATTATAACAATACCCTGTAAGACGAGTTATGCAGATGTGTTGTCTCTCTCTCAACATCTTAGTGTACTGCACTGGCCTCTCTTTTTCTTGTGATGATGAGAATACTGTGATGCCCACGTGACGAGGATGGAGAAGGATGGTGTGAGATTTTGTCATGCTAGTCAGAATGATGCATAATTGAACACTTCTAAATTGTTTATTGTTGGAATTTGCTGTTTAATATTTCCAAACTATAGTTGATTGCCGTTAACAAAAACTGCAAAAAAATAAAACTGCAGATAATGGGGGAACTACTTTATGTAACACCTAAGGTCGTAATCACTCCTCTGTTACTCTGTAGGATGGTGCGGGGAGCTTGGTGAAATGTGTAAGGCTTACGGCCCACCCTTCAGTGTCTTTCTCACATGTTTGCAGCCAATGCTAGAAGTTTATTCAGACCTTGTGTCTCTGGCACACAATGAATGAATGAACAGCTCTGTGGGTTCATTCAACTTATACGTATGTGTCAGACACTGTACGGGGTACTGGTAAGAAAAGGAGGGCATACAGAAGGGAGAGATAAAAGTGACTAAGATGCAGTTCCTTTCGCCATGAAGTTCACATTCTAATGGAGGCATGAAAAAAATTTAGGACTGGAGGGAAACCTGAGCTGATGCCGATTGTAGACACATAATCAAGAGTCTCACATTCTCTGCCAGTCAGAGCCCAGTTAGGGCAAGAGGAAGTTGAGTACAGAGGACTGATCTCATGGGCATTAACACTGAAGGGCCAAGGAGGGACACGGGGGTAACTTGACATATAGCCACAGGAAGCAGGTAGTACCCCAAGGGCTGCAAGAATAAAGGGAGAGATGGGGTTTTCAGAACAATGAACTTGGAGAGAGGACTCTATCGAGGCAGGACTTAGGTTTCCAAGGAAGGATCATCATCTAGCTACTTCTAGGACATCTGAGGGGCACAATGAGGTATTTCTCATTGTGAGGAGTAGAGAAAGACATCGAAAGCTGGAACCTATTGTCACTTCTGAGCCAAAGTCACACTGCTGGGGTGATGTTGACAGCAAACAGGAGGAAGGGAGCTCCTTCTCCACCTATTTGTTTTATTGTTTCTTTCTAGTGATCCTTGGCTGAGCTGAATAGGAGGCACCTAGCAAGAGTATGGGGATTGCAGTGTCCAGAGTCACTGCCAGCAGCACGGGAGAGTTTTCAAGGGTAGATTTGTAGCTGAGAGCCAATAGGAAAGTAATTCCCATGATAGGGATACTTTAGAAATCTATTTTGTTGAAAATGGGATTCATCAAAAGCTTTTAGGCAAGGATGAGGATAATCTTGGCATACGTACAGAGGTGAGTTTGGTTAAGGTAGGGTGGCCAGTCAGGAAGCTGTGGCCGATTGTGCTGCCCACACACTCTTCCTCTACTGTGAGTCTACCACTTCTCTAATTGAAAGGCAGCATCAGTTCTCCTTTCCCTTGAATAGGGCCAGTTTAGGACTAGAGTGGAAGTGACGCTGTGACTGATAAGGTTAGGCAAGGAGAGGCCCTCATAGCCATGGGGTGGAAAGTCCACAGTCAAGGTGGCGGCAGGTCCGTAGTCCCTCTGGAAGCTCTGGGGAAGGACCTTCCCTTGCTTCCTCAGGTCCGGTGGTGTTGTCAATGCCAGGCATTCCTTGGAGACACATCACTCTGATCTCCGCCTCCCTCGTCACACAGTGCTCTCTCTATGTCTCTCTGGGTCCCTTTTCCTTTAAAGACACCAGTCATATTGCACTAAGGCCCACCCTAACAACTTTATTTTAACTTGAGAACATCTGCAAAGACGCAAAGTCCAAATCAAGTCACATTCACAGGTTCTGGGTGGATGTGAATTTTCACGGGGCAATATTCAGCCCAGTACAGGCCGTCTTCAGAGATGGCTAGAAAGTGAGCAGTGTAGGTGGGCAGCGTGGGCAGAAGCAGACAGCCTGGGTGATGGCAGTAGGAGGCGGCGGGCAGGTGGACAGCTTTTAGAAACAGCTGGCCAGGAGAGAGGAACGCAGTGTCAGCTTGGGGGAAGGCAGGTAAAGGCCTTTCCTCTCCCGGTTCATAGTCTGGGTAAAGGGAGCAGTGGAGTGGACAGAGAATGTGTCATGGTGGAGTGTAGGAAATGACAAGGGATAGATTCAGGCCTGGGGACAGTAGGATGCTGTGGAGTCTGGCTCAGGGAGGGAGGAGTTGATCTGGAAGGAGGAGGATGTGCAGCCCTGAGTGGAGACGCCAGCTTGAGGGCCCAGGTGGCCACAGGCTGAGGAGCAGATGGAGCCGGACATGCTGTGGTCATCAGGAGCTGCCCTTTCCCTCCTCTTCTGTGGGTCCAGGTCTGTTCCACTGTTCCCTTATTTCCAAAGGCAACTCTGAAAACATATTCCCACCATCTGGCTCCTTGAAGACGTTGCAGCTCATGGCCTGCTCAGGACCCGTGATTAAGCAGTCAGCGCTGCTTCCCAGGGCATCCAGGGTGTCCACTCTGCTAGCAACAGGCACCCCCGGGCTCCCTAGGAGAGGCCTCGTCCCCTGCACACAGAGAGAGCTTGGGAGGGGAAGGGGAGGACACATCAAGGCTCTACAGCACTGTGAAACTAATGTCGAGCCCAGAGCTTTATTTATGTTGGGGTGGGGTTGTGGGTTGGGAGTCCTGTTTAGAGGAAGTTCAGGAACTTTGCCTGGATGACTGCTGGCATGCACCGTGGTTCCTGAGCTGTGAGCTACAGGAGCTGACGTTTCTTGTGGAGTGCCATTTCTGTTGATCTTTCAGGATGACAGCATTGGAGGGTTGGGAGGGAGTCGGGTTTCTCGCTCCCCTGAATTGTGAACTCACAGAGGACGACAGGGAGAACTCAGATAGGAGTCACATTTGCTCTTGGCTGGAAAACACTAGCTTCAAAGGAGGCTTGTTTGTAAAGCCAAAAATTCGCTTCTGCCTCCTCTTCTAAACTGAACTTCCCAGGCGAGTTCATGATTGGATGGGGTAGGCTGACTGGGGTGATCTTCTGGAGTTAGGGGCAGGCAGAGAGCCGAGGGAAGCCAAGAAGGTTATTCACAAGCAGCTCCCATAAATTCTCAAACCCCAGCTCTCAGGGAAACGGGGCTGGTGGCTGTCAGACCCTCACTGTTTCACATCTTACATGGATCTCCAACCTTAAGTGGTGGAGACAAGGCAGCTGCTTCTTCCCTTGTCCTCCTGGGGTGGTGGAAATGTTGGCAAAAGTTCTGAGTTTCTAGGCTGGCAGGGAGGTAGGGGGAGGGATGGTTCACTCTATTATTGGTTTTATATTATGAGATAGATTTCCATTGAGCAGCTTATTCTTCTGGGTGATATCCATGACCTATGGAAGATTTCATTTTCTTGCATGGGGCAAGTTGCGGGGGCAGGGGACAAAGTACAACAGAGGCAAGAAGCTGCCAGGAATCAGAGTCAGCAGTTAGCTTATATCTTAGATTTCCTATATGCTGGGCACTGACATTTTGGGTGATTTACTCAAACCTTTCCTAGCTGCAGATCTACAATCTTTATAACAAAGATAAAATGTGTTGTTTAGAAACGTGTATAACTACTTGCTGGGTTAGTCAGCACAGGCTAGGCTATGCTGCAGTAACAACCTCCAAATCTCAGTGGCTTAACAGATATATTTATTTCTCTCTCACACTTGATCTTCTGCAGGTCTTGGTAGCTTTATTGGGCAGCTGTCTGCTGCCTGGCAGCTGAGGAGGTCAGACTGCTTAGTCTTGAGGCACTTCTATCTCAGGCCCAGCTTCCAGGAGGACAGAAGCAGAGAGCACAGGGGGTGTGCACTAGCAGTGCACTGAGCTGGCCAAAGCCTCCTCACTATGGGAGAAGATGCCCAGGGTATCCGCATCTTCTGGTGTGGATGGTGCCAGGGCTCCCTATCTTTTTCTCCTGGTGCCCTTCTGTGCATTTAAAAATTGACACTGGTTCTGCCAACTGAAAAGAGACTGGGAAGCTGGGGGCCTGTTGCTCAGTGCTTCCTCCAGTGGGTACAGCGTAGGATGGTCAGCTCTTCTGTATGTGATTCTTAGAAATGGGGGGAGCACTTGTTCCGAGTCTATATTCAGGATGATAGGATTTCTCCAGTTTTCCTAAATAGTATTGAATTCAAACATTTTGTCATGGCACATCCCAGGTTTTAGTCTGAGAAATATCTGTATGATTTCTATCATGGAAGATAAGGTGACTCTGATTAGGACAAGAATTGGGATCTCAGCATGCTAGGCCACCTGATAGGTGCTCATTAGCCCCTGGGGAGTTAATTAGCTGAAGCCCATCTCTTTGCTTTTCTGTGACACATCATGTTTATTCTTTCCTCTCTTTGAGCTCATGTCTACTTCCCCTCCCAGCTTCCAGTCACAAGCGTGCATTCTGCCTCATCTGTGAAGTTCTGCTAGGTTCCAGTGCTGTGATAGCTCCCAACTTCTCCCATCTCCTGACACACTTAGAATCTGTACCATGTAATTTGGAAGTTAATTACAGCCTGCCTCATTTTGTTCTCTAAGTGTTCATTGTGTTAGTCTTATCCTTTTGTTGGATGTAACATTTTTGAAAGCCAGGCCTGTCTTCCCCAATGTATTCAGCTAACATTCCCATGCGTCTCTCAGTGGGGGATAGTTCCCAACATGAGAAGCGTGTAATAGGGCAGAGGACAAATCTATGGATTAACTGCTTGGCTGAATATGATAAAGCTGTCAGGAGGTTGGGAATTTGGGAGGAAGGGGACTGACTGGGCTGGGAGGTCATGTGCGTGCCTCCTGGAGGGGAGCACCACACTGCAGTGGTGGCGAGGGGTTCAGGTAGCATTTGTGTTGATTTTCAAAGGTCAACATAGATGTTGGATGAGGAAAAGAGATTATTCCATGAAGAAGGGATGGCCTTTGGGGGCACATATTTGAGGAATGAGTCATACATTTTAACTAGTGAATAGTTTTCATTTATAGGAAGTCAGGCTGGATATGACCAAAGCTGCACTTTGGGAAGATTAATCTGGAAGTTTATAACATCCTGGAAGTAGAGACACTATTTAGAAAGCAATCATCCCAGCCCAGGTGAGAGGTTGGCTTAAACTAGAGTGGTAGAAGAAAAATAGAAAGGACACATGGGAGCCATTGCTGAAGGTGGAGTTGAGAGAATTATAATCCAGTGTGCACAGTGGGGGTCAGAAGAGGAGTTTCATGAAGGGGAGAAGCCAACAGCATCTACACTTACGGGAAGTGTGAGGAGCTCCTTCATGTGATCTATAGGTGGATAGTGGTGGAACTATGTGCAGATATCTGAGCATAAAGAAGGGGATACAAAATTCCATTTGATACTTATATTCTTCCCATTTGCTGTGACATTTCTTGTCATAATTATTGTTATCATTTGGTCCATAAGAAGTAACCTCCAAAATGAGTGACTTAAAGTGTCAATCATCTTCCTCTATTATGATCTCAAAGTTCTTTGGATTAGGAATTTAGGCGAGGCTGGGCCCACAGTTCTTCTGTTTTACACAGAGCTGACCTGCAGGATTCCAGGTGGCTTCACACAGGTGTCCAGGCTTTGAGAGGACTTCCCAAGAGGCTCGGCTCAAGTGGGCCCCTCTCCTTCTCAGACTCACAAATGCCCTTGAGCCACGAAGACCCTCCTTTGGCTTCAGCTTATTGGGAGGCCGGAACAATGCCTTTAGGATTCTAGAAAGCTCTTGTTTTTTATAGAGAAGCTCTCTGTGGCATGCCCTAAACATCCTTAGCAGGCCTGTCCTCTGTCTGAAATCACTATGAGATGCCACTTTAGCCCATCAGAGGGGTCTTAACAAAGAATCTTGCCATAATGTTCTGCCTGGATTTGATCTTTGCCTTAAAACCATATTTTATTCTTCAAGAATCTTTTGCTGGAGGAGGCTAAGGGTAAGAAACAGTTTCATTTTAATCCTAGCGAGTCTGGGCTCCTTTATAATATTTCTCCTACATTCTACATTTCCCAAAACACGGGGTTCCTTTTTTGGTCTATCCTTGTCTTCTTGAACATTACCATTGCCAACTAGAAGAAGGGTTCTGTGTGCGACCTGGAAAGCTCATTGGCTAGGTTCATGGATTCCTAGACATGTCTTCCATTTCCATGTTACTCTAAGGGTGGTTTAATTAAACTCTCTGCCCCTATAACCCGAGTCTTCTCTGCAGTCTCCAGTAACAATGTCTTATTCACATCCTTCCTTCCTCCAACAGATGCCTTGAGGCCTTTTGGCCTCATTTCACCTCCCACCAGGTCTCCAACACAATGCTGTCACTTTGCTGCTACAGCAGTGCCCTACATCCAAGTCACAGGCATTTTGTTCTGGTAACCTACTACTGCATAACAAGTTATCCCAAAACTTACTCACAGAAAACATGTGTAATCTACTGCATTTCATAATTTAGGAAAGATTCAGCAGGATGGTTCTTTTATTCCATATTATATTGACTGGGGTTCTCTATGAATTAAACATTTGTGTCCCCTCAGAACTCACATATTGAAATTCTTATCCCCCAGGTGACCGTATTAGGAGGTAGGGTACTTGGGGGGTGATTAGGTCATGATGGTGGAGCCCTCATGAATAGTATTAGTGCCCTTTTAAGAAGAGGCAGAAAGCTTGTGTCTTTCTCTGCTCTCTGACCATGTGAGGATACAATGAGAAGAGAAGGTGCCCATCAGCTAACTGGGAGACAAGTCCTTATCAGATGTTGGATTTGCTGGTGCATTAATACTGGACTCTCAGCCTCCAGAACTGTGAGAAATACAGTAGAACCTCTGTAAGTTGACCACTCAAGGGACTGTAAGAAATTTGTCAACATACAAAGGTGCTCTACCTAGGAACTAGGCCTATTGTTTGAGTATAGGTGGTGCATGTGTGATGTCCAGTCTATGAAAATTTGGTCAACTTAAACAGTGGCAAATGTGGAGAGGTCCCCCTGTGTATGCTTATTGTTTATGCTGCCTTGACTATGGTTTTCTATTCCAGCAACTTGAATTGACTAAGACACCTGGCATTATTCAGCTAGAAGCCAGGCCTCAGGGGTTCAAGAGGCTTCTCTCAGAATCCTGGCACCCTGGTAGGGATAGAGGGAAGTCTGGACTCAATGGGCTCCTCACCTTTCCCGTGTCATCTCAGGGCGTCCTATAGCCTCTGGAGTGGGGCTGTCGACTTCTTACCTAGCAGCTCAGGGCTCCAGGAGACCAAGGAGGGAGCTGCTAGTCCTTTCGAAGGTTATGCCTAGAAAGGGCTTACTGGTGCTTTCGCCCTACCTTGTTAGTCAAAGCAGCTACAGACTAGCCTGGAACCCATGGGAATGGAGGAAAGTCAGTGAGTGCATGGCTATCTTTACTCTTCCATAGCAACGTGGGATTTAAGTTAACCTGTCAGGAAAATTATCAGCAAATACATTTTGTCAGTGTTTAGCACGTAGAAGGCATTTTGTAAGAATCTCTTAACTTACTTTATGAAGCACATGTGTCAATTATCCTAGAGAAATTATAGAGTTTAGAGGGTGCTTTGCAGTACAGTTGGAGTCTTAACTTTTTAATGGACTCAATTCTGTGAACCTGTGTAAACTTCTCAATTTCATTCAGCCTCCATTCTTTTATTGGTTAACGTAAATAATACTCTATTCTGTATCACACAAAATCCTATTATGTACCACATAAAAATCTTTAACAAAATATGTTTTGTAAGCTCCAAAATTGTTCAATATTCAGCCTTCCGTGACTAAGCAAAGGGCTTTGTGGCCTGACCACCCTGAATTTGGCCTTCGCTCCGCCATTGATTTACCTGCGTGGCCTTGGTCAATGCTTCACTCCTCTGAGCCTTGCTTCTGTTGATTGGAAATGGGTGTTACAATCCCCATTTGACATGGCACATAGTGGACTTAGTGTGTGCTCTGTTATTTTTCTTGTAGTTGTTACTATTTTGTGCTCTGAGACTGGAAGTCAGGGCTAGAATTTATGTGCACTCCTCCTTCAGATTCCTATGAACAAGCCAGAGGTGCCCTGGGCAAGTGGGTCATCACATCAGAAGCACACCATTGTGGTATGAGCGACTTAACCACAGGCACGCAAATGACAGTATTTTGAATATTTTATCCCAAATCAAGTCTGTTTTCTGCCATGCATCAGCAAATATAACAACAAAAAGAATATGTTTAAAAATTAGGTTCCTTCCATAGTCATTCGATTTCTAATGAGACAACCTGTTGCCACTTGGTAAGTGCTGGGTTTAGCCGTTATGTGGGAAGGTCCAGATGTACCTACCACACAGCTAATCCTCAGTGAGTCTGCCTTGAGGAATCATTGGCATTTCATCAATGTGAAAACTTTCCTGTTAAATCTAAGTTAAATTTGTAGTAAGTCTGTTTGAGATGAGTTAGAGACGTTGTTGAGACGTTTTCCTCGGCTGACGCGCTCTATTGCTGACTGAATTCTATAGTTTTGAGCACTAACGTGAAGAAGGCACCAACCAAGGTGAAGCCTGCTGTGGTTCAGTTTGATCATTAATAATGCGGCCTCATTTCTCAGTTATCATCTTTGTGAAATCTCAAAGCCCTGAGCTAAGCAGCCAGTTCCAAGGTGTGTTCCCCAAGCCAGCAGCATCTGCATTGCCTGGTGAAATGCAGGTTGTCAGCGTCCACCCAGACCATTGAACCAGAAGGTCTGGGCCCCCAGAAATCTGGGTTTGCAGAAGCCTCCAGGTGATTTTGACACCGACAATTTAAGAACTCAGAAGTAGTGTCTGGCATCAGGGCAGGGGGTACAATGTACACAAAGCTTCCCACTAAATCACCACCTAGAGGAATGCCCACACTCATACATCTGTATCTTGGCATTTTTTTCTTTGTTTTGTATCTTTATTATATTTAAAGAATGAATCAAAAAATACCTGGTTCCTATAGTGATAAGTAATTGGGAAATAAGTGCTTGGTGTGGATGTAAATTCTGAGACCCCTGCAGGAGTTTAACATTTGCTTCCTAGCCAGTGGGCAAAGAATGCTGCTGTCTTCTGCCCAGGCTGCATGTTACCCCTTCCTCCTCCTTTTTTAAAACAATTTTTTGTTGTTGGGGATTCATTGAGTGTACAAAGAACCAGGTTATGTTGATCACATTTGTTAGGTAAAGTCCCTCTTATAGTTGTGTCCTGCCCCCACGGGGTGTGTCACACCCTGCGACCCCCCAACTCCCGCCTCCTTCCCTCTCTCTGCACTTTCCTTCCGCCACCCCCACCTTGTACTAGGCCATTAATTGCCCTCGTATGAGAAGCTCCCCTTCTTCTATAAACAGGCACAGCCACATCCTTTATTTCTTGCTGACTCTTGAACTGGGGTACATTACAAGCTCTCTGGCAGCCCCAGCAAGGGCATGCAATACATTTCAGCTAGAGCACTTTGGAGAGTTGACAGAAGTAACAGCAGCCGTTGGTGACATGGGTGGCGGTTTTCAGAAAGTGTCTGCAGAGAGCTAGCATAAGGTGTGAGGGAAGAGAAGGCATCTCTCGGCATATTCCAGAGAGCGGGTCACACCTGGCACAGGTGTGACCTTCAGGCAAAGTGGCTCTTCATAAACAAACTTAAGCCAGCACACCTGTTACTGCAGAGAGGTGGGAGCAAAGTCTCACCGGAAGACAGAGTGTCCTGCTGCCCAGAAACTCAGCCCTGTGGACGGCTCCTGGGAGGAACTTACAGAATGTTTTCCCTGGGAAAGGGAACAGAGGAAGCAGAAGAGCAAACTGGCCCTCCCCTCAGGTGGTTGTGGACGCAGACACGGGACGAGCAGGGAGACAGCAGCCAGCCTGTGATGGGGAAGCCGACGGGAAGCTTGTCTCATTCAGGTTTGGCGAATGACTTGACTGTTTTCAGACGCAAAGGAAGCCGCCGGGCTATAATTTCGACTGTTGACATAGTGCTTCTATTTCACAAAGAAGCAAAACTCTTCTGCTTTAAGATTCTTCAGTTGTAAGAATTTCCCAGGCTCACTGCTTCCCTTCGGCGGTTCCTTTTCTCATCGCTAAGAGGTTATCACTTCTCACAAACAAGAGAGCCTTGTCACTTGTACAGGCAGAAAGTATTAGAACATGGTCTAAAATACTTACTTTCTCTGGCAGCAGTGCTGCAGGTGGCCACCCATGGGACAGAGATGCTCAGAGCCGAGGGGACGGTCCTGTACATGGAGCTCTGACCTTCCTCCAAAGCTGCGTGGTGCGCGTGACTCTGGGTAAGGTGCTACATAGAAATAATGAAAACCTGTCATCCAGTTATTCACGTGATGGGACACCTACCTCAGGCGCACCTTGTCACAGAAATGAAAGGGCCTGTTCTCTCTACCATGAGCCATGGGGAATGTCAAAAACTTGAGTCCTGGAGACCTCAATTGGGAACAGGTTCCGTAACTGGCCATGGCAAGAGTTTGTCTTACCCCAGAACACAAGGGGAGAACTCCAGAAACAAGGGGACTCAGGAGGGAAGATAAGATGATCAATCATTTTAATTTCTCGGAGCTGACATGTGTTTTATTTTTATTTGGGGACCAGTTCCTGCAGTTGGAGGGGATGAACTTTCTTCACTTCAAGAACTTAGAGTGCTGGAAGAAGTCCCCAGGGCCTGTGCACCATGTGTGCTGAGGGCGGCAACACTCTGCACCGACAGCTTATGGGACTGGAGATGTGAATCCAGATTTCTCATTTTTATTTGCTCACAATTGCTGTTTTTTTCCCCCATGTAAACAAAATAAGAATGTTATACTTTTATTATTATTTTTTTATTAAAAAATGATTATAAAATACAAGGAAAAAATATCCATGCCATTTCAACCCCACATTCACTGAGTAGTGTCTTGAGATTCATTTTTATCAGTTGCACCAGGTTATAAATTTGTTAGACTTGGATATGCATTTTATTTCCATGATCAAACCTCAGGGGCTTATAGCTAATTTGTGTCAAAATCAGCTTAATTTATTAGTGGATAACTATACTTGGGTGTCTTTCTAGAACCTTCAGGAAGTTTGACATGCATCATTTTTAGATATTATGGGTTCGTTTCCTGAGGTGTTCCTGAAGAACAATGTGGACAGATGTATCCCAGAAATCTTGGCAACAAATACCCCCGGGTGCATGACTGGTGTAACTACACCACCCTCTGCCCAGCAGCAGGACAAGGGAGCCCCAGGTGGGCGGTTTGAGAGTGATTCCTCTTTCAGTGATAAGCCTGCATACAGAAAGGGCACACAGCTGCCTCCTCTCTCCCTATCCTGGGAACATGGCTTGTGTGCCGGTGTCTCCAGTGGATGTCCAGCCGTCCAGCCAGATGGGCAAGTGAGAGGTAACCACTTGAAGAAAAGGCTCTGTAACCCCTTCCAGGTAACCCTAAATCGGAGACACCAAGAGAGGCCAAGATGACCGATGGGGCGGCAGACTCTCCCTATCCGACCACACCCTCCCCAGAGACCCTGGGGGGCCTCCTGGGGGAGACTGGCAGGTTTAGAAGTCCTAGCCTTTGAATGTTTTAACTAAACGGGAACCTTTGAGGGAAGCGGTTGATTGTCAGTAACAGCCTGGCTTGCTTCCCACCCCACGTTGCAGAGGGCCCTCCTGAGTCTGCACCCTTCATTCTGAGCGGCATCACCTCCTGAGGGTGGGATGAGACAGCAACTTCTCTCTGCAGAGCCATCCATTGTGGTCTGGCAGGGAGGGCATGCAGCTTGGCAGACTGATCCCACGAATCTCCTCATCTCCTGCCAATGCTGGGTTCTTTCCGGCTGGGTCTCAGCAGCCTGGGCAGAACATGGAGTTCAGGGCCACCAGTGCTCCTTGCCAGGTCCCACTGCCCCATCTTGCTGCAGTCACCAGGCTGACAGGCTGCTTGTCACTGACCACAGCTCTTTGCCACACCGGCAAGCAAACAGATGTTAGAGGTGTAGGAAAGGCCAGGATACTTTTCCACAAGTTGTTGAAATTTGGTGGCATTTGGAGCCAGCCTGAACCACTCAACCAAACAACATTCTCTACAAATAAAGCTGATTTTGAGACAAGTTAGCTATAGGGCAGCAGGAACTGTATTAGAGGGGCATGGCATTAGGAAGGTTGAGAACCACTGCTATAGAGGGTCGTCTCCTTTGAGATTTGATTATGAATATAAAATGCCATACAGTGGTATGGAACATAAAGTGAATATCCAGATAACACTCACAGTAACCCTTGTGTTTACGTAGCGCAGGTATTTTTTTCCTTGAATTTTATAACTACGTTCCAATTCTATTTATAACACTGGCCTAACATTTGAAAGTTCACAGATACGGAAAAGGAAATTTGGAAGACCAGGTTTTGGAGACCAGTCTAAAGCTACTTGTGGATCTGGGTCAGACTCAGCCCAGGAGCCGGTGTGTGACAAGTGGCTTGTGCCTTGCAAGCACCTGCTCAGTGTCCACGTGCAGGAGGCCAGGGGCCTGGGAACTGTAGGACCAGGGGAGGTTTTGGAAGTCCCAGGAAGGAGGTGCTGCCGGGTTTTCACTTCCTCATCTCTCAACTCTTGCTTACTTTCTTGGGCTTCCTCTTCCATTTCCTGCTTTCATAAAAGCCTAATTTTGATTTTTATTATTAAGAATTCTGTCAGCTCTAGAAAGGCAATCTCTCCTTCCCTCCCTCCCTCCCCTGAATTCAGTCTATTTCTCGAAGGGGCCCACGCGTGGCTCTTCTCCATCCCAGTGTCAAGTTCAGGGAGATTTTACTTAACACTTGCATCCGTGCATATTCCTCTTTGCTACTTGCCAACATGTCATTGCTTCCTGCATAGCGTAAGTCTGAGAATGAAACCTCCCCGATGTCAGAGCTCAGCTGTGCACGAGGGCATGAGATGTGGGATGTCAGGCAGTACTGCAGAGCGAAGGAGCACCTGGGACCAGCTCCCAGGCAAGGGACGACACGGAACTCGCGGTTGTTGGCAAGGGGCAGCACGTGTGGAGGAAATGGGCGTCCTTCTGAGTCTTTAAAGTCTTAACCAAGAGGGCCCCTCTCACCTCCCTTGTTGGCGATGTGTGGGTCTGGCTCAGAGGCCTCGGTGTGCTCTTGTGGCAGCCATCAGCCCGTTGCACAGAAAGTATGTGCACTTGGACGGTGTTTGATACGGTGTTGGTGCTCAGGGTAGAAATAACAGTCGTAACCAGTTGTGCAATGGAAGGGATCAAGGGAAATGTCATGGCCTGCTGAACAGTTCTAGAACGCTCCATACCTCCTACCCGCCCCCACCCCCATGAAATCAGCTTCCCAAATCCTGTGTTTGGCAGGGAGTTTCCAGCCAGTTAGAACTCTCTGTCCTCCCTCCCAGGCTTTTAGGGAATGCTGTATTTTGAACGCCAGATGAGGAAGGCAGATGTTTTCCTCATCTCCACCCACTCCACCACTGTCGTTTGCCAAGTGAGTGGGGTTGGGACACAGATCTCTGCGAAATGGCTTCTGCTCAGGGGCTGGCCAGGGTCTCCCAGCCTGAGCCAGCCCTGCCCCTCCCACCAAGCAGCGGCCACCTGCTATCAATTAACCGTTGGATCCGAACTGGAGCAGAGGCAAGAACAGGCGTGGCAGGCTGGTTGTCCAGCTAAACTTTGACTTCAAGGCCAAGGCGGGGTTTGGAAGGGTGGGAAGAAAAGTATTGCACGTTGGTTGGGCGAACAATATTTTCTAAATTTAGAGCCATTTGTACTCATCAGTTCTGAGTTTTGCAGTATTTTTGAAACAAACACAGTTCATTTCCTGGCAGGGAAGTGATACTTAGAAGTGATTGGGGGATATATTCAGTAGAGCTGGCATAAGAGCCCACCCGTGCAGGACAGATTACAGATCTAAACGCTTCTCATCAGCCGTCCTTCCATGCGCATCACCAGCCTGCAAACGAAGGGTGCAAGGGCATCTGTGTCACTGCAGACCTGCGGCCACACAGCCTGTGCTCACCAGTGACTTGGGCTGAGAGGCAGCGCAGACACCTACTTTCTTCTTCCGAGGTGTGGAAAGACCCAGACCCGGGAAAGGTGTCGGCTCTGGTCTGTGTGCTAAGTGGGACTCATTCCCCCTGGACAGGGTTGGAAGGAGGAGAGGCACCAGTTTGGTGCCAGACCCCTCTGGGGAAATGGTCTCGGGGGTGCTGTGCTGATCCCCGGCCGGGGGGCTTTTTGCCAAGAGCTAACGGGTCTTTTCCTGCAGGGAAAATAAGGCTGGCTCTGGCTCCCCAACTGGTCTCTCCAGCCCCCTAGAAGGTGTGGGGACAGAATTCCATTCAAGTTTCTTCAGTCCAGTTCAGCCCAATACCATGGAGAAAACAAACAGGGGCCTGAGCCTTTGCCCACAGAAAACTTACTCTCTGGTGGAGGAAACCCACTTGCATAAAAATAAATGCAGAATCCAGATCCTGGCAGGTCACAGGGCGGGGCACACAGGCTACAGGGTGCAGGCGGGGGAGAGCCACTGGGCAGTCTTCCATTCCAGGAGGACAAAGGCAGAGAGGCATGGATGGACGTCCTTCTGTCTTCTCACCCTGTCACCCTGGGGACAGTGCTGTGGCATCATCAAAACTCATAGCAAACTCAAAATCTTGTGTTCAAATGATCCTCTTGC
Organism: Perodicticus potto; assembly: GCA_963574655.1. NCBI lineage: Eukaryota > Metazoa > Chordata > Mammalia > Primates > Lorisidae > Perodicticus > Perodicticus potto. The sequence goes on from CAUYRH010055861.1 coordinate 67,952, forward strand.
CTCAGCCGCTTGCACACCCCACCACTCCTGGCTGCTTTTTCTTTTTTTCCTGTTTTTAGTAGAGACAGGGTCTCTCACTTTTGCTCAGGCTGGTATTGAACTCCTGAGCTCAAGGGATCCACCCACCTCGGCCTCCCAGAATGCTGGCATTATAAGCGTGAGCCACCACTTCTGGCCTACAGTTTTTAAATTTTATTACCTTTGTGTAGAGACAGGGTTCTCACTATGTTGCCCTGGCTGGTCTTGAACTCTCTGGCCTCAAGTGATCCTCTAACCTTGGTCTTGCAAAGTGCTGGGGTTATAGGCCTGAATGGTATCTTTCAACTGACAGGCTCTCCTATTTCTATTTGGTCTTAAAAATTGGATTTAGAGCAGACATTCATCATGGTGTTTTCTTGACCTTCAGGTGGCTTCATTTGGGTGAAGCACCTGCTGGGGCAGGAAAGGGGGTATTTAAATAGACCACCAGTCCTCTTGGCTCCCCTACCCTTCCCTGACCTCTCCCAGGCTATGCCCCTCAGAAGACATCCCTCTCCTGTACCACACCAACAACAGGTTGCCTTAGGGAATCTTTCCTACCTTCTCATCATATGTTGGGGAGAATCTTCATCTGTCCACCTTGGGCCTCTGTCCCGTTGCCATTAAGGAAAGGGCAGTTTCTCAGTGGACATGCCCATAAACACTCCCACACATGTCTTGCCTTCCCCACCCCTTCACCCCCTCACCCCCTGTGGCTCCTCCTCACATCCCTCCTCCCCCACAGCTCTTCCCCATCACCTCCCACAACTGTGGCCTTGGGACTACGTGTGGCCTATGGATCTGTGAGTGCAGCCTTTTGACTGAATTGAAATTTTGCAGAACAAATTCTTTTAATAAAGGGATTTGTTTTGCAAAGTTTGGATTTGGCTGAGGGGCTACACTTGGGGCTCTGGAGGGTTATGTGTGGCCTTGAGGCTGCAGGCTCCCCACCCCTAGTTCAAACAACCCCAGTGTTAGGAATTTGATCAGGGGCTGGTATGATCTGAATGTTTGCATCACTCCAAAATCATATGCTGAAATCCTCATGCCCAAGTTGATAGTATAGGTGGTGAGGCCTTTGGGAGGTGATTAGTTCATCAGGATGGGGCCCTGGTGAATGGGATTAGTGCCCTCCTGAAAGAGGCCCCAGGGCTGCCAGGCTTCCACTGGTGAGAACACAGTGGGAAGGAGGGTATGAGCCAGGAAGGAGCCTCAGCAGGCAGAAAATCTGCCAGCACTTGGTCTTGGACTTCTTATCCTCCAGAGCTGTAAGAAATAAATATGCCTTTTTAAAGCTGCCCAGTCTGCAGTATTTGTTACAGCAGTTTGAACCTTCTAAGATAGGAGCTTCTGGGTTGCTATCTCCCTATCCCAGGGACAGTCCCCCATCCTCACTCTGCCTGAACATGTCAGTGGTGGCTCTTGAACCCCAGAGAGACTCAGAAAATGGTATGATAGGAGCTGGGAGAGGCCAGCCCCCTCTTGACAAATTCTGTTACCTGTTAACCACAGCATTTATGGAGTTGGCAGAGACATTTAAGATCCATAACACTCTATGTTTACAGGGAATATCTGTCTGAGGAGTTAGTGTTTGCTGAAGGTCAACATGGCGTTTGCTGTCACTTTATAGCTTTTGGTTTGCAAATTGCAGGGTGTGCTTTTCCTTAGTTACTAAACTTACCCTTTGGATAAGCTCTGTGATGCCTGTGATCTCTCGGGCATCCTGAACTGAGTCAAGGTGACTTCTAATGATGCTGTAAAAATTAAACAGATTAAAAGCCAATGCACAATAGTCTTTAATTTATCATATGTTTACTTACGAAGAGAATTTGTAATTTAGAGCAAAAAAAAAAAAAAAAGAATGGGGGACATTTGGCCACTCTGTCACTAGGCAGCATGGATTTTGCTGCCACAGCCCAAACCCTCCACATGTGCATATTATTTGGTACCTTCTCAGCAGACTTGAGCCTTCTCTGGAATTCAAGTCTCTTCCAGGACAGAAAGCATGGCAGTAACCTAGAACCTGGTGCTTTGAGATAGCTCCACGACAACAGCCCTTTCAGGTGGCATTCCTTCACTTTTTGATCTCCTTGGTGGAAGGTTTAATTGACTCCTCAATTACATTTTATCCATTGTAATTTTGCATTTGTCATTCATTCCCACCTCAGAGTCTCTGCCTCTTCTCTCCCTCAGGGCATAAGTGATGAAAGGAAAAGGAAACCAGGCTGCTGCCACCCGAGTGTGCCCGTCTGCAAGCAGAAAGTTCTAGCTGTTTACTAAGGAGACTTAGCTTCTGGTCACAGAGCTCATGAGTGGTACATCCTGGAGGTTATGACCCTGGGGGTCCTGCACTCAGCCGGTTAGGCCCCCGGTTAGGCCTTTCCTTCTCCCGGCTGCTTATTCTGTCTGTCAGAAGCCAATTCTGTGTTGAGAACCTTCCAGGGGCTTCACTTTGCATTTAGGAGAAAGTCCGATCACCTTGGCTGGCCCCAGAGGCTCATGGGAGTCCGGCCTGCCTTCTCACTCTCACCCCTTTGCTACTATCCTCGGCATTCAGCACCTTCCCTCCTCCCATGCCCAGGGTGTGCTGTCAGAGTTAGGGTGGATTAGGTTTTGCTATGCCAACACACAAACCCAAACCTTAGTGTTTAAAACAATGAAAATATAGTTTCTTTCTGAGACTAGAACCCAGGTTTCCTAACTCCCAGTCCATCCAGAAAGCTTGGCCTCTGACGGGCCTGTGGGACTTGGGTTGCTGATACCTCTGTGTGCACATGAGCTCCTGTGACGTTGCAGAAAGAGGTTCAGTTTGCATTGAGCAAAGTAAGTCACAAGACAGCACAGGTCAGTTATGTCCTATGGAGGGGCAGGGCCCTGGTGGGGTGCACCACCGTCCCCCATGTGCTGTGCTCAGCAGGGCCCGCGCTCTGGTTGCACACTCTCCTGAGGTTGCTGGAGCTGGCCTGTCCACCCAGATCTCAGCTGGGGTCACCTCTACAGTGACTTTCCCGCCCAGACAAAATGAAACAACCACTTGGCTGGCTATTGTCACATCACTACCTTTCTGCCTGCCTCACATTTTTAGTCTGTCTGTCTGTCTGTCTATCCATCTATCTATCTAATTTATCCATTCATCCATCCATCCATCCACTCACCCACCCACCCACCCATCCACCTGTCATTATTTACCCATCTCTCTCTCCCTCTCATCTGTCACATCTCTCTCTCTTCTATTTGTATCCCTATCATTTGTCTGTTCATCTGCTCTCTCGCTCTCATCTATCACCTGTCTATCAGATGTCCGATGGGAGCTCCCTGGGAGAGCCTCTTTGCGGCTGTTCACTGCGGTGGCCCCAGGCTGCAGCCGTAGCTGCTCTGTGCTGGGTGCTCAGTAATTACGTGCTGGATGAGTGTTTGAATAAGTGGCCTGCATGTAGTTGTACCAGAAAGAGGCAGCAGAATCAGGCTGCTGTCACTTGCCTTTCCCCTTTCTTCATGTGGCAGACAGCTGGGAGAGACTCTTCTTTTGTGGTAGAGGCAGAGAAGCAGGGGTAGGCTCAGGAGAGGGTGTAAATAGTGATTAGAAGCAATGTAGGCGGCCGAGGTGGGTAATGAGAATGTCTGGGCAACTATTCTCTATTATTTCGTGTTTGAAGGGTAATTCAAATACCAGAAATTTTTGGCGGTGCTCTTGAAGAGTCTAAAGTCTAAAATCACAACAGTGTGAGTGAGCACTATGCTATTTGGGTAAAACTGTTTACCACCCACTTGGCTGCCTGGGGCTTCTGTGACAGAGTACCAAAATGTGGTCCTTTGCAGCAGTCCCCTCGCAGTTCCTGGAGCCAGACGTCCAGCATCAAGGTGTGGGTGAGGCTGTGTGCCCTCTGCAGCCAGAGGGGAGGCTCCCTCCCTGCCCTTTCTGGTTCCCTGGCCGGTAGCAGCACCCCCACCTCTGCCTCTGCTTTCTTGAGGCTTTTCTCTGTGTGTGTACATGTGTCCCCTCCTCCCGGCACGCCCTCTGTATCTCCTTTTCTTAGAAGGCGGCCTGCCCTAATGATAAAGACCCCATTTCCAAATAAGGTTGCATTCACAGTTGCGAGGTGGGGGGCTGAGACTTCAGTATAACTGTTAGGAGATACAGTTCAAACCATGACGGAACTCCAACCTGACTCCTCCATGTTTACAAGGCATGTTTTAAAGAGCCACTGTTTTCCTAGTGCAGGGCTGGACCCTGTGCCCCGAAAGCTCTACGCTTGTTCTCCCCACAGCTGCTCAGTTGGGATTCATTTGACTGGAGCTGCCGAATGAGGTTTGCTCAGGTGAATTGAAAGACCAAAGTCTGGGGCTGTGTGTGGAGCTTCCCCAGCAGAGGCCACTCCTTGGGAACCTCAGGCTGGTGAAAGGGAAGTTAAATGGAGTGGTCTGTTATATTTTTGGCAAGTTAGGAAAGAGCCCAGGACTCAAACTAGGAGGCCTGGCTCCAGCCTAGTCCTGTGCCTGTTAGCTGCTTGGCTGTGGGCAGGGTCCTTCATCTCCCTGGGGCTCAGTCCCGCTCCTTGAAACCAGAGGACACAACCAGAAGACTCTAAGGTCACGTCCAGCTTTGTAACTTCAGCAAGTCTGTAAATTTGGGAGAAGACAAACCTATTCCTAAAATTTCTTTGTTTAAGGGTGGTGGTTTTTTTTTGTTGTTGTTGTTGTTTGTTTGTTTTTAAACTGTAGGTGGGTTCACAGAGCCAGTTAATCAAATGTGAATGATTTTTCAATTCCTCACCTTGAATTATATATTTTCCCCCCAAAAGCCAAGATGACTTCATTTGTAATCAGGGTTTCCAAATCATTAATTAATTCATTAAAGAACTCAGTCAAGATCCAAATGCCATGTGAGATGCATAAAGAACAGGATTTCTGTTGCTGTTAGTTATAAAACCGGCCAAGTAAAGCGCTCAGAAGTGGAGCCTTGTTCTTGTGTGCCCAGGTTTGGTAAAGGCAAGTGCAGTGCCAGTGACGAGAAAGGCGACACAGATGCTGTGGGTCTGGGACCCAGATGTTCCGCGGCTGCGACAACTCCACACCAGCCCTCGGCAGCGCGAGCGCCCCGACAGGAGCCACGGCAGGAGCGGCCACGGCAGGGATTTGTCAACAAGCCGGCGTGGCTCCCGGCGGCAGCAGCAGGTGGAGGCTGCTTCTCCACACAATGGGCCTCCAAGCTCACGGCGGCACATGTGAAACGGCTCATTTTTTCCTGGGATTTCCCGGAAGCTCCTCTCAAGCATGTTCTCTGGTCTCTCCTGGTCCCAGCCCTCCATCCTTGGCTGGAAAAACTGCCCACTGTAGCTAATCTGCAGGAGCAACCGGGAAGAGAAGAAAGCCCGGAACCTCGGGTGAGGCTGCGGGTTGGGGACAAGGGTACAGTCACACCTTGCGTGCCCTGGCTTGCAGGCCGGCTGTCCGATGGGGGTTCGCCCTGGCCTGCACATCTGGGAGGGCTCCCTGTCTTACAGAGAATATTTTAGGAGAGTTAGAAAAACTAAGACAACTGCATGCTTGCAGGGTTTCAGCCAGTGTTTCTCAAAATTAAATAATGTATGAATTCCCTTGAAAGGACCTCCTGTCTAACTTGTGTTTCTTACCCTTTTATGTTAATACAAGTAAATATGAAACGAAGAAAAAAATTCTTATGTCTATTTCTTATATATACATTGGGAAATTAAGCCAAATTTAAAAATTTAACACAGAAGAAATTATAAAAACAAAATTCAGGTAAGCATTAATTATTTTGCTGAAAAAAGAACCACTGAATTTATTTTTAACTGATAATCATTACCTTGATAGGTGAATGTATTAGTGGACTCAAAATATAATATTGAACACATTTTTGAAAAGCATTTACTCAAAATCTTTCATTTAACATTGACTGTTACATTCACTACTAATGAACTGTTACCAGTTGGTGTGTATGAAGATCAAGTCCAAATAATATATCTGCTCCAAAAATAAATATGACCAGTAATAGTTGGTATGTACAAAGATCAAATCTAAATAATACATCTCCTCCAAAAATAAACATGGTCACTAATAGTTGGTATGTACAAAGATCAAATTCAAATAATGCAGCTGCTCTAAGAATAAATATGGTCACTAATGCTGAGTTTGGCGTGTGGTGCTACTGTGTTTTGGAAGGTGATTCCGTTCTCCCTCTCTTTCTTTTACTCAAACTGTTGCAAAATCTTTATTTGTACGATGAGGTGGGAATGTACTACTTGCATAGTGCAGCTGCAGCCTCTGTTCTTGGCTCACCAGCTTATAACATCACAGTAATCACAAAATTTTGTTGCATTGGATCTAAGATGTGCTGTGATTTTGTGGAGCATTAAGGCAGAAACTCTGCTGACAATGGAAACAAGAAACACCGTCAATTATGAGGTGCGGAAATGTGAAAAATATGCATATTAGAATGAATACAATAGAGTAATTTTAGCAAATATTTGTATAGCTTTTATGGATTAGCATTTTTTAAGTGTTTGTGTACACGAATTCACTTAATCCTCACAACACCCCTGTAGGAAATGTATCAGCCAGAACAGGCTAGCTTATGCTATGGTAACAAACAACACCCAATCTCCGAGGCTTAATTCAACAAATGTTTATTTCTTGTTCATGTCAAGTTGTTTGTGGGTCTCGGCGACTATCCAAGAGTATCTAAGTGGAGGCTTAGCTTCGTAGGCTGTTTCCATCTTATGTCACCTCAAAATCAGCTTCTGCTTCCTTGATTACTTTTCCAGGGGAAGGGGGCGTGGAGAACTGCGCCAGTGCTCAAATATTTCTCCTCTCATGACCTCTGCTGACACGGTTGGACAAAGCATTTCATATGGCCACACCTACCTTCAAGGGGACATGCACTTGGAAATAGAGGAGAATGAGAAATCTTGCTGAGATCGATGTTTGCCCCAAGCAGAGTGTCCCCATTTCATAGCCTAGGACACTGAACTTAACGCTGGCGACATTTAGGATTTGAACCCAGCTGCTGCAGCCCCCAAATTGTTCTGCAAACCACCAAGCTACGCTTCCCCTCTGAAGTGTTGTACGTCACCATCCTAGGTGGAGGCTACAAGGTCAATCGAAAATCTATTAGGTAATCTGAGACACTTGGTGTCTATAGCCAGTATTTGGAAGTGCTTCTCAGTTGAGAATTATCACTTCAAAATAGAAATCTTATTTAAAAGACTGATTAAAGAAAAGGAAACTCAACATGAATTTAACAGTGGATGCTGGATGATTGTAGGGCCTTGACAGGAGGACGTGGCACTCTAAAGGCAGCCGGAAGAGGATATTAAAGCTTCAGAAGATTTACATGGTCACTGGAATTACAAACATAGACACAAATTTACACTTTGAAATGATACAATGAGACCGAAGGGTCATTCATTTATATCATCTGACCCAGGCCATATATATATATATATATATATATATATATATATATACACACACACAGAGGACACCAAAAATGTATACACATTTTAAGAAAGGAAAACACTGTATTAAAATTGTAATGCTTAATATATACAGATAACATTTGTTACCTTGTGTATCATTTTCTGTGTCTCTTATAATTGCAGATGTTAAATGTGACATAAGTATTACAATGTGGTACAGTTGTTTCCTTTCTTAAAATGTGTTTATTTGGCATCCTTTGTGTGTGTGTGTGTGTGTGTATTTTTTAGGTTTTTCAAAAGGAAGACACGAAGTAGGAAAATATTCTCAGAACTAATATTTGTACATGTACTTCAGTTTGAAACACCCGGCCTAGCAGATTTTGAATCAGCAGGGGCATAGCGTGTCTGAATACACTCCCGGGCGGTGAGATGTGGTCATCAAGATCTTCTTTCCATTTTCCTGTGGCAGGCAGCATTGTTGTCATTTTTATTATGATCGTTATTATTATCGTTTGATATATGCAGAGATCACTGGTGGCATATCAAAATGCTGAATACCAAAGATATCCTTTGCTTGCTTCAAATTTGTCATCCACTCACCAATTGTGTTTTTATAGCATTGTTAAGTTGGGGTTCTAAGTCGTTTTAGAAAATCTGAGACCTTGAGCTCAGACCCAGCAAAATGACACGTGCTGGTTATTCTCAGCTGGGAAGCTTTTGACATTGAGGTTCGGCTCCATTTTACTCTTTTTCCCCTGAAAAATCCTTAGTTTAGAGTTTTTAAAAATAACTGCCACATATAGATGGGTGGGGGAGGGTGTGTCCCTAGGTAGGGACGGTGAGGGTGTTGAGTGTGGGGTGTGGATTAGAACATGCTGCTTTTCACGTGCCCTGTGTCTACCTCAGGTAGTACTGAACTATCACTGGGCATTTCTATGTCATTTAAAGATGGGCGAGTAGGTGAGAAGGTTGGCATTGTAGGCCAACCATCTGTTTTTATTTACCCTTAAAAATATAGCCAATCAACCCAAATTATCAGGTTGGTGGTGACCTTGCGGTTTGCAGAAGCAAAGCTTGCTATCCTGTGGGCAGTTTTGGATAGGGGGAACATACGTGCAGGCTAGTTAAAGGCCCGTCGTCACATGGTCAAGCTTATTTATTAATTCATAAGAGTGTTGGGAGGGTCCAGCCAAGGGCAGGATGGAACTTCAGGAGGGAAAAGACTCATGAAGGGTTGCATGTCCCTGAAGGCTCAGGCTTACTGTGTGGAGATAGAGATGGAGGGTCTTATTCTGATGGTGCTGCAGAGGAGTGGGGGTTGCCTGTGCCCTCGGTGGCTGGGAGGGAAGCCATAGTGGGGCAGAAGCTGCTAGCAGTGGTGCTGCTATGGCCTGCTGAGAACTGTGCGTTCCAGACAATCTTCTCACCAGGCCCTGATCCCAAAGGTATATTTCACTCTATGCTAGGGGAAGAAGTGGTGGATAGGATTTCTTTACCGTTCATCCAGGACAGAACAGTGACTTATTTGCTATGCACATAACCCATGTGTGCTCCCAATGAGCCCACGAGGCAGGTGCTGTCATTACCTTGGATTCATCATTGAGGCACTGAGGCCCCCAAAGTGTAAATACATGTCCAGGGCACACAGACACTTTTCCATGTCCAATGTTGCTCTGAAATAGACTTTTTCATAAACGGCTTTCAGAATATTAAAGTTTCTAGTGAAGCACACTGAGGTCTTCTGTATACAAAGCATACTGAGTTCATTTATCGTTCATTCACCCTGTAGAGTTCTGGGTAGGGGAAGACAGAAGTGCTGGGAAACCTGCCTTTGGAAAGATCGCAATCCTTTGAGGACAGGCACATCACACCCACCATGTGTGACTTGTTAAAGTCACTGTAAAGGAGCCACCCTCCCCGCTGAGGTGATCTCACAGCGTCCTTGAGGACCGGGTGCAGGCAAGAGACTTTGCCGGGTAGAGGGGCCCAGAGGAGAGGCTTTGCTCAAGGGGATGTGGGCAATGAGGCTTCAGGGAGGGGTCTGGGGTGGGCATTTCCACCCCTGACCCTCAGGTCTTGGGGAAACAGGACGGCATATTGATTTTCAATGGAGTTCAATGGAGGAGAAGTCTAAAACACTCTGCAGTGGCCTCTGTGGGGGAGCCCGCAGTCGTCCAGATGGAAGCTGTGAAGATTCTGGGTGCAGCCGGATGGGGTGGAGAGAAGAGATGGAGGGAGGGAGCAGCCTTCCGGGAGTAGGAGGGCCACGCTGGGGACAGGAGGAAGGGGGGAGTGTGCGATGGGAGTGGGGGCTGGGGAGGTGGGAGGCGGGATGTAGTCCACAGAGCCACTCTGCTGCATCAGAAGCATAGCCATTGAAAATCAATATGCCGATCAGAATAAATATTAAACCCTAATCCAGCAATTAGTCTCTTGCTTCTCAGAATTTGGAGAGGCTCTCCTGGGATTATTTAGATGATCTGGGTCACTTAATAAAAACTGCTTTGATGGGTTTCGACTTCACCCCCGGTCAAGCCAGCCGGTAGACACTCCAAACCATCTGATGATTTCAATTCTCATTATTCTTCAAAATGCAGCCTTCCCTAAACCCCCCTCGCTGGCCGACCCTGTCAAGGTGGACCCTGTGGAAATGTCCCCTGTCTAGAAAAGTCTGGTGACTGTTAGGCCTGAGTGGGTCTTTTTCTAAGCATCAGAGCTCCTTGATTTTATTCCTATGATGTTTAAGATGTGTTGAATAAATTCTTTGATCTAGTTACACACACATTGGCAAGTCCTTTAAGCTCTCTGTAGTTGTGATTCTTTAAAAATGTAGGCAGAGCAGAATCTTAGACCCTGGAAGATGCCACAGAGGTGGATTTGCCTTGAGGATGCTGAAGTGCGAGGCAGCTGTGTGCCCGGGGGTTGCAGGAGCTGGAGGGGTGGTCCGGAGGCAGGACGCCTTCTGGGTGAACTTGAATGGCCACAGTGCTAAGGACCAGTGGTTTATATTCTCTATCACTCTGAATACCTTTCGTGTTCATGCCTAATGTTGTACTTATCATTGTGTGGCCTTTTTCTTAAAGAGGGTCCCCAAGTTATGTGAGATTCAGACCCCACCCAGTTTGGGAGATCTCCGGTCAGAATGTCTCCCTGGGGTTGGGCTGTGTGGCATCTTGGAGTTCAACCCTTTTGCTCATAGTGTTTTTTTTTCTTTCTCAATTCTAGACCTTCTTGGGATTGCAGCCTTGCAGGAGAGATGGGGTCACCCCAGGAGCATCTGGGGGCAGGGTTGGGAGAGGAGAGGGCTCCCTGGCCTGGAGGGCGTGTGGACACGCTGGTGGTGTGCGTGCTGGGGGCTGGAGTCTTGTTCTTTCAGGGTTTGTAGGCACAGTAGTGGCCACTCCCTTCATCCCCCTGTGCCCCCAACTTGATGCATGAATTCCTTCTGCTCTTTGTCAGCACCAAAAAAATGCAAAAGCTGAAAAAAACAAGAAGAGTGAGGAGGGGCGGGAGATGAGCTGGGTGGGCATGTCGAGTCAGAGGGGCCCTCAGGTTTGCTCGCTGACAGGGGACACGCTTTGCATAGCCCAGTGACTAATTGCTTCTCAGGTGACAGTGCCTTGACCCCAGGCTTTGCTTTCTTCTGTGTCCCCATAGCATTTTTCAATACAGACCCTGATCAATTGTGAGACATCTGCGGTTGCCCAGGACTCAGCTGCCGGTGCGAGTGTTTGTGAGCGCAGCCCCGGTGCTCCCGTGAGCCACGCGGCAGCCCTGTGGGGTGGGCAGTACTCTCCTCACTTACGGATGGAGAAATCG
>CAUYRH010055862.1:0-11881 GCA_963574655.1 Perodicticus potto
TTGGTTAAGCCCACTGGTTTTATTTATTTTATTTATTTATTTATTTATTTATTTATTTTTGGAGACAGAGCCTCAAGCTGTCACCCTGGACAGAGTGCCGTGGCATCACAGCTCACAGCAACCTCCAACTCCTGGGCTCAAGCAAGTCTCCTGCCTCAGCCTCCCAAGTAGCTGGGACTACAGGCACCCGCCACAGCGCCCGGCCATTTTTTTTTTTTTTTTTTTTTTTGGTTGCAGCCACCATTGTTGTTTGGTGGGTCCGGGCTGGATTCGAACCCGCCAGCTTAGGTGTACGTGGCTGGCGCCTTAGCCTGTTGAGCCACAGGTGCTGAGCCAGCCCACTGTTTTAAATATCTTCTTTTCACCTTCCACTCTGTGCACTTTACCCCTACTCCCCTTTTTTCCCCTCACAATCTAAAAATTCTGAAATGTGAAAATTGTCCAGGGCTGTAAACACATACAAAACATACAGAGAAATTGAGCCTGATGCTGGATCGCTAAGATAGACATAGATAAGCATTGTCAAGATGATTTTGATGCTAAATCTTAGGGTAAGGTTAAGATGTTAATCGTTACGTTATGATAAGGTGTCCAAAAGATTACTCTCTATGAGAACTGAAGTGAGCACTGAAGGGTCTGTAACACCCCGAAATTGTTACAGACACTAAAGTTTGCAAATTCAGCCATGGTATGTTTTGAGAGGGTATTATATAGCTAGTTTTCTTCCAAGGTCCTAGCTCTTACTAGTTACAAGGAAGACAGGAGGCTTTTGTAAGAGGGGCCTCAGATGTCACTGAGAAAGTCTTGCCCTGCTAGTGGAGTCCCAAAGCAAAAACTGCCTGGTAGAAAGAATGACCTAATACTGTGCTAAGTCATTGGTAGTAGCCTGAGGGAAGTGTTATACCTCATAAATTCAAAGATGAGGAAGCTGAAGGCTGTGGGTTCACTGCAGGGCTGGTTTTCTTGAATTCTGTTACACTTCCATGGCTCCTACAGTCTGTTCTTTGTGTCTGATCTATTCCTATGCATGTTCATGATTCTGCAGGAGGCTTTCTCAGGAGAAGCTCTGGGGGACAAATTACAACTCCCATTGCTACAGTTTGTCTTAAGGCCACACTGGTAGATACCTACAGAACACAGCAAACAGGTCCCACTCAACTAAACATTCTAAATTCCCTTTGTCCTTGCTTACCATGATGGTAGGTCTTGGCTTACCTGGTGATGTGAACCTGATTCTCAAGGCCTTTCTTTAAAAAATACCCAGCAAGGCTCAGATACAGAATATTGAGCCTCTGGTAATATACCCTTCTCAGGTCAGGGTTGCTGCTCATGTTCATTGTATGAACGAGTACCTATTGAACCTGTGCTCTGTAGAACCACCATCCTGCAGAGATGTCTATATTCTAATATCTTGGACCATTAACTTGGAATGGCAAAAGGGACTTTTCAGTTGTGGTTATGGACAAGGACTTTGAGATGGGAAGAGTATCCAGGTCAGGCCTGTGTATATACACACGTACATATGTATGTATGTACGTATATATGTACTTATGTGTATATTTATATATATTTATACATGAATACATAATATATTTTGAGATAGGGTCTCACTCTGTTCCCTGGGCAAGAGGGCAGTGTGGTTGTCACAGCTTGCTGTAGCTTCACACTCCTGGCCACAAGCAATCTTCCTACCTCAGCCTATTGAGCTGGAACTACAGGCACAGGCCGCTATGCTTAGCCAATTTTTGTTTTTTTTGTAGAAATGGGTCTTATTCTTGGTCTGAAGCCTGCCTCAGTCCATCCCCAATGTATGTGTGTGTGTGTGTGTGTGTATATATATATACACATATATATATATATATATATATTTTTTTTTTTTTTTTTTTTTTTGAGACAGTCTCATTATGTCACCCTGGGTAGAGTGCTGTGGCGTCATAGCTCATAGCAACCTCAAACTTTGGAGCTTAAGCGATTCTCTTGCCTCAGCCTTCCGAGTAGCTGGGACTACAGGTGCCCGCCACACGCCTGGCCATTTTTTGGTTGCAGCTGTCATCGTTGATTGGCGGCCCTACTCACTGAGATACAGGTGACGAGCCCCCAGTTTATTTTTGAAGTGAGAACCTTTCCTGACTGTGGTTGGAAAGGAACAGCAGTGTTAGAATTTGATGACCTGTTCTGGGATGTGTGCAAAGACCAAAGAGTTGTTATTGTTAACTCCCATCCCCACCTACCAGTAAGGAAATGGAGACTTCAGCTCAAACTACAGCCACCATACTATCCCTAGTTGTTGGAGTCTGAAGGCATGAACCTATCCTTATCCAAGCCACATAGGTGGGTTCAGAGATTCTTTGGGTTGTAATTGGTTAAAAAATATAAAGCTTTAAATATAAATACAAAGTCTCATGACTTGGAATCAGTAGAAAGAAATATAAATATATATTTAAATATAAATATAAAGCTTTAAATATAAAGTCTCATGACTTGGAATCAGTAGAAAGGAATATAATAACATGATATAAGGAAGTCTGTAATCATAGAGCAAGCCACAATAAACAGACTCAAATTGATCTGTTAAGTAAATTGATGGCCTGCAGAGGCCTTACATGACCTTAGGCGCTGTTTGCAATTAATCTAAACTCCAAAAGGGAGAGGGTATAATGAGATGTGTCCAACCATCCTTCACTTCAAGGCCAAGAACTCAGTCTTTTAAGGTTTTTCTGGAATCTCCTTGGTCAAGAGGGGGTCCATTAAGTTGATAAGAGGATGTAAGTTCTGGGCTAGGGCTGAATCTCTGGATCTCCTAGTAACAGACTAGGGTAGCCCTTCCTGGAAGAAACTGGACAAGTCTCTCACCTTGGAAGAAGAGAGGTAGAGTGAAAAGCCTTGAAAAGGTGACCTGCAAGAAAGCAATTAGCATATTTTCTTTGAGGGAGTAGGAGAGAATAAAATAGGGAGGCCTAGGTCTTGAACTGTGTAAAAGAGCCTGAGCAAGATGCTGGGTGAGAAAGCGAATAAGATCCTTTTCTAGATAGAAAAGCCAGTATTCACTGCCTTAGAATTTCTGATGATAGTAATAAAAATACCCAACTGTGCTTAAAAGTTTGTTTTACTTTTAGTTCTTTTTCTGAGCTGTTATGTTTGAGTTTAGAGTAGAAATAAAGGATCTTTATAGAGTTTTCTGTCGCCCAGGCTAGAGTGCCATGGCCTCAGCCTAGCTCACAGCAGTCTCAAGCTCCTGGGGCTCAAGTAATTCTTCTCCCTCAGCCTCCCAAGTAGCGGGACTACAGGCACCCACCACAGTGCCCAGCTAATCTTTCTGTTTTTAGTGGAGATAGGGGGGGTCTCTGCTCAGGTTGGTCTTGAATTCTTGGGTACAATCAATCCTCCTGCCTTGGCCTCCCAGAGTACTAGGATTACAGGTGAGAGGCACTGTGCCCAGCCTATTTTTTAGGCATTAAATTATGCTTTTATATACACATTTATCAAACATTAATCAGTAATATTTACTGAATGCATATGACCTATTAGCCACTGCTTTACTTACTAAATATAGAACAATGAACAAAATACGGCTGGTTTGTATATTTACTACTTTTAAGTTCCCATGTTTTGATCATGGGGCCATATTACCCTCATCAGACACCTCTCTTATCCAGAGTCAAGCTTTCCTGAATGCAGGCATCTTACCTGAGGGAAAATTTACCTTTATAGGACTAGCGTCCTGTGTCCCTCATCCCCATTCATTGATGTAGGTGTCAGGAATGAATGGAGAGAATGTAAAGAGGAGGATGTGGTAAAGCCAGATAACAAAATAATGGCACTAAAAGAAATCCTTTATGAAGAGTTCTGTGCTGGGTACTCTGATTTGAGTTTTACAGAATTTATTAACTGAAGGCTCACAAGACTCCTAGGAGGTAATTGTTATTATCTACACTTTATGTATACCAGGCAACTACAGCACAGACAGGTCAAATACATTGTCTAGGATCACATCAGTTAGTAGGTGATAGAGTCAGAATTCAAATCTGACATTTCAGTTTTGCCTTTGGATAATAGAGGAGTGGGACAAATAGAAGATAGTAAGAAAAAGAAGAAAACTATGATAGGGCTTGGTGCCTGTATATAGGCCTCAGCACCTGTAGCTCAAGGGGCTAAGGTGCCAGCCACATACACCAGAGCTGGAGGGTTCAAATCCAGCCTGGGCCTCCCAAACAACAATGACAACTACAAACAAAAAAATAAAAATAAAGGGCGGCACCTGTGGCTCAGTGGGTAGGGCCCTGACCCCATATACCGAGGGTGGCGGGTTCGAACCTGGCCCTGGTAAAACCGCAACAAAAAAATATCCAGGTGTTGTGGTGGGCGCCTGTACTCCCAGCTGCTCGGGAGGCTGAGGCAAGAGAATCACTTAAGCCCAAGAGCTGGATGTTGCTGTGAGCTGTGAGCCACGGCACTACAAAGGACAAGAAAGTGAGACTCTATTTCAAAAACAAAAAAACTGATGGGTTGGCATGGAAATATGATTTAAGTTGGTCTATAGAAACTATCTTCAGATGTTTGTTATCTCTTGATTATATGTCTTCTGGAAGAGATACACAGATATACAGACTTACATAAAATATACCCTATCTTGGCTCCTGTTGATTGTCAAAATTTCATCCTGGAAAAAATATAAAATAGATACTATCAAACAGTGGCCTCAGTAGTTAATTAAGTGTCCATAAAACGCACTTAAAATACCTCACTATGAGCAATAAAACTTCCTGGTGATCCTCACAGGATAAACCAGTTGTAGAATGTGCCTACAGGTAATGAACTAATATTCGCAATAGGCTGTTAGCTAAATCATGATGGAGGATGTTTAATAAAAATAAAGTTTGGGGCTTGGCGCCTGTGGCTCAACGGGCTAAGGCGTCAGCCATGTACACCTGAGCTGGTGGGTTTGAATCCAGCCCGGGTCCGCCAAACAATGACGGCTGCAACCAAAAAAAATGGCCAGGTGTTGTGGCGGGGGCCTGTAGTCCCAGCTACTTGGGAGGCGGAGGCAGGAGACTCGCTTGAGCCCTGGAATTTGAGGTTGCTGTGAGCTGTGATGCCACAGCACTCTACCAAGGGTGACAGCTTGAGGCTCTGTCTCAAAAAAAAAAAAAAAAAGAATAAATAAGAATAAAGTTTGGCTTTTGGGCTCAGCGCCCATAGTTCAGTGAGTAGGGCCCCAGCCACAAACACTGAGGCTGGCGGGTTTGAGCCCTGCCTGGGCCTGCTAAATGACAATGACATCTGCAACCAAAAAATAGCAGGGTGTTGTGGCTTGCACCTGTAGTCCCAGCTACTCAGGAGCCTGAGGCAAGAGAATCACTTGAGTCCAAGAGTTTGAGGTTGCTGTGAGCTGTAACACCATGGCCCTTTTTGCTGAGGATGACATAGTGAGACTCTAGCGTCAAGAAAACAAAAAACAAAAAAACAAAGTTTGGCCTTTGATCATCCTAAGCCATCTTTTATGAAGGTAATTAGAAAGCCACGCCAAGTATCTCTCAAGACTAGTCTTGGATAATGATAAGAAACGTGTTAACAGCACAGACAAGTTAGATTAACTCTGCAATTTCAAAATATATTTCCTTCCAGTTTTTATATGCACTTTCCCCACATGGTTGTAATTATTATTCATAGATGTAATTCAAATCCTGATATTTAACCTAACATGTTATTATAAGCTTTTTGTTTTGTTTTGTTGATTTTTAGAGATAAGGTCTTACTCTGTCACCCAGGTTGCATGCAGTGGTGCAATCATAGCCATAGCCTGGGCTCAAGCACAGTGATCCTCCTGCCTCAGCCTCCTGAGTAGCTGGCACTACAGATGCATGCCACCATGCCTTGATATTTTGGTATTTAAAAACCTTTTTTTGGTAGAGGTTTGGCCAGCTGAAATTAAACTGTAGAGACTGGGAGAGGTAGCTAAATTTTCTCACTATGTTGGTCAAGCTGGTCTCTGATTCTCATCTTGGTCTCCCAAAGTTTATCAGCATATCTCCCACATTTAGAATAATAATACAACATTCATGGTGTAAACGAAGCAAAATTTGACTAAACAAAGAGACTCGGGTCTCTTTGAAAGACAACAAAATCCAGGCACTCAACAGCATAACATCCATAATGTCCAGGATTCAATCAATGAATTAATGGCAATACAAAGAGGCAGAGAAATGTGACCACTAACCAGAGAGAGATGAAGCAATAAAGAATACCCGCAAAATGACAAGAGTAGGAAACCCCAGACCTTTCTTCCTTCCTTGTGGAAACATGGTTTTAACAATGTATTAACCCATCGTTTTTGTGAAAGACCCAGAAACCAGTTAAGAGGTTCTTGTACACCAGTTGAGCTTGAAGCCAACCAACCCCATCTAAGCCTAGTATGAAAATTTGTGGCATTCGCTCACTGGAACCTTTTTCTCTGATACGGGATGGCATAATCATGAGGAAACACCAACTCTTGACATTTTCCTGGGGATGGAAAAAGGTGAAATGTATATACAACGTTCTAAATTTGGTGCTGCTGAGGGAGGTGCCTGAATTTAAGCATTCACAGGGAACAAAGTTCAGGTTTGGGGCATTTAAGAACAAAAGTGATTTATCAGTGTGACTTGTTCAGCTCTAGAGTCTAGATGCTAAATGTCCATAGATGGACACTAGGTGGAACCCTAGTAGCGTAGCTTGTTACAGCATCAGCGCAAAGCAAGGAAGAGCTCCTGGGAAAAACAGGCAAACTCTTGAATTAGATTCTATACACAAACCCAGAGAGGATGCGCCCCCCCAGAAAAGGCTGCATGGAGAAGGTTCTTGCTCTATGAAATTAAACTGTAGAGACTGGGAGAGGTAGCTTAAGTTTTCAAATGCTTGAGTCCCGACGGAAAATAACATACGCAGAAATGGCAAAATGTAGTCTGCTCAAAAGAACAACCAAAATCTCCAGAAATTGACCCTAAAGAAGGGATGAGACATTGTGTGGCACCTGTGGCTCAAAGGAGTAGAGCACCGGCCCCATATACCGGAGATGGTGGGTTCAAACCTGGCCTCTGCCAAAATCTGCAAAAAAAAACAAAAGAAGGGATGATACATGAATGAGTAGATAAAGAATTCAAAATAATTATCATGGGAAACACTCATTTTATTTTATGGAGTAAAGTGTTGCCCAAATGAGGAAAACAACCATCATAAGGATGTGCCATGAATTAAAGATAGCAGGAAAATGATGCATGAACAGAATGAGAACGACAACAGAAAGAAACCATGAAGAAAAACCAAATATAAATTCTAATAATACAATATTGGAATTGAAGAACACGCTAGAGGGATTCAATAGCAGACTTGACCAGGCAGAAGAAAGAATGAGTCAATCAGAAAACAGGACTTTTGAAATTACTGTGGCAGAGAGCAAAAAGAAAAAAATGTAGCCAGGCGTTGTGGCGGGCGCCTGTAGTCCCAGCTACTTGGGAGGCTGAGGCAAGAGAATCGCCTAAGCCCAGGAGTTGGAGGTTGCTGTGAGCTGTGTGACTCCACAGCACTCTACCCAAGGCAAAAAAAAAAAAAAAAAAGTGAGACTCTGTCTCTACAAAAAAAAAAAAAAAAAAGAAAGAAAGAAAAGAAAAAAATGGAGATAGCTTAAGGGACTTATCATGCGAGTCCCAGAATCAGAGAGAGAAAGGATCAGAGAAACTGTGTGAAGAAATAGCGGCCTCACATTTCCCAAACCCACAAAAAGAAATAGACACATAATTTCAAGAAGCTCAAAGAACTCCAACTGGGATAAATTTAAACAGATCTACACCAAAATACATCACATACTGTCAAAAGACACAAAGTGGGGTGGCACCTGTGGCTCAGTGAGTAGGGTGCCAGCCCCATATACAGAGGGTGGCAGGTTTGAACCCCGCTCCAGCCAAACTGCAGCAAAAAAAAAAAAAAAAAGGGTGGCGCCTGCGGCTCAAAGGAGCAGGGCACTGGCCCCATACACCGGAGATGGCGGGTTCAAAAGACACAAAGGGGGATTCTTAAAAGTAGGAAGAGATAAGTGACTCATCATATGAAGTCAGTTCTGTCAGATTATCAGCCAATTTCTCAGCAGAAATCTGCAGCATAGAAGGGAGTGGAGTGATACATTCAAAGTGCT
Source organism: Perodicticus potto (assembly GCA_963574655.1). NCBI lineage: Eukaryota > Metazoa > Chordata > Mammalia > Primates > Lorisidae > Perodicticus > Perodicticus potto. Next base: position 8,168 of record CAUYRH010055862.1, read on the forward strand.
AAAAAAAATCTGTCGATCAAGAATATTATGTCTGGCAAAACTGTCCTTCAAAAATGAAGGAGAAATTAAGGCTGTCACAGATAAACAAAACCGGAGGGAGTGCATTGCCACTAGACCTGGAAACACCAAGGACGATCCTTTAAATTGAATCAAAAGGATGATAAACAGCAACACAAAATGATACAAAAAGATAAAACTCCCTGGCAAACCTTTTTCTTAAAAAAAAAAAAAACTCCCTGGTAAAAGTAAATATATAGAAAAAAATAGAATCCTGTAGTATTGTAATTAAGTATGTAAGTCACTTTTAATCTGGAATAGAAATTAAAAAAGCATAGAATTTAATTATGAATTATCTGAGTTAATACATAATATAAAAAGAGATAATTTGTGTCATCAAGAATGTAAAGGAAGGAGAGAGTGTGATGTCTAGTTTCCAGCCCAGAGCTTTCATACTGTCAGCAACCAAAGAGCAAATTAAATATGGATGATATTGAGAAAGGCAAGATTTTTGATCAGGAGTGTGCCCCGTGCCACGTGGAAAAGAGAGGCAAGCATAAGACTGGGCCAAATCTCTGTGGTCTCTGTGGGCAGAGGAAAGGTCAGGCCACTGGCTTCTCTTACACAAACACCAATAAGAACAAAGGCATAACCTGGGGAGAGGATACACTGATGGAGTATTTGGAGAGTCCCAAGAAGTACATCCTGGAACAAAAATGATCTTTGCCATCATTAAGATGAAGGGAGAAGGGCAGACTTGATAGCTTATCTCAAAAAAGCTACTAATGAGTAATAGTTGGCTACTGCCTTATTTATTGCAAAAGAGAAATATCTCACAGCTTTTTTTATGTGTACCATAATTTGATTGATCTCATTCACCAGAATTCAGATCATATTTTTGTTGGACAGTTCTGATTTATCTATGACTGGCTTGTGGTTAGATGAGTATGATCAGGTTTTTTGGAGTTTGATAGTGATTCCAGTTCAGTAAGTGCTATCACTGTTTTCCCTTTCTAAAAATATGACTAGGTTTAATTAGTGATGTTCACATTTTCACAAAGGTAGTAAGTATATTGCCATCCCAAAACCTATTGAAGACAGGTTTTATATTAAGAGTTATATAAATATAGCTGGGTTTTATGGTGAGCGCCTGTAGTCTCAGCTACTTGGGAGCTGAGGCAAGAGAATCACTTAAGCCTAAGAGTTGGAGGTTGCTGTGAGCCGTGACGCTATGGCACTCTACCCAGGGGGACATAGTGAGACTCTGTCTCAAAAAAAAGAGTTATATAACTGATTATGTGAGTATATTTAAATACTGGGGAAATCCCTTCACTGTCTCAGAACCAAACAAGACTAAATGGTGTTTTAATTGTTTATTAGCCTGCTAAAGGTGAGGGCTGGAGAGAAGGTAGCAATGTTTACTTTGTATTTTTGATCTTCACTATGCCAATCTAATTTCCCTGGGTCTACTAAAATGATGCTTTTTATTTATTGAAAGGAATTTTAGTGTGGTTTATGCGTAATGTCAAATAAAGAATATTAAACACTTCTCTTACTTTATAAATAATCTATAAGGTCATGCTTTTAAAAGTCAATATGTGGCTTGGCGCCTGTGGCTCAACGGGCTAAGGCGCCAGCCATGTACACCTGAGCTGGCGGGTTCGAATCCAGCCTGGGCCCGCCAAACAACAAGGAGGGCTACAACCAAAAAAAAAAAAAAAAAAATGGCCGGGCGTTGTGGCAGTCGCCTGTGGTCCCAGCTACTTGGGAGACAGAGGCAGGAGACTCGCTTGAGCCCAGGAATTGGAGGTTGCTGTGAGCTGTGATGCCACAGCACTCTACCCAGGGTGACAGCTTGAGGCTCTGTCTCAAAAAAAAAAAAAAAGTCAATATGTCTAGAAATAGCAAATTAAACTTTTAAATTATTTACTACCTCAGTCAGGCTAAGTTATAATTTGGAATGTTTTTGAACAACTCTTCAGAAACATATAAATCTGTAGAACAAGTGTATAATTGTGATTGGTAATGGTGCTTTTACCAACTCATTACATGGATTAAAATAGAAGAGATAGGGCAGCACCTGTAGCTTAGTGGGTAGGGTGCTGACCACATACATCAAGGCTGGTGGTTCAAACCTGGCCTGGGCCTGCTAAACAACAATGACAACCACCACCACCACAACAAAAAATGGCCAGGTGTTGTGGCAGGTGCCTGTAATTCCAGCTACTTGGGAGGCAGAGGCAAGAGAATCACTTGAGCCCAAGAGTTAGAGGTTGCTATGAGCTGTAATGCCATGGCACTCTACCCAGGGTGACAGCTTGAGATTCTGTCTTAATAAATAAATAAATAAATGAATAAATAAAAATAAATAGAAGTTATATATGCAAATTTTAAAATTATGTGTGATTATAACGTAAGATAATTAAAAACAAATCACACACACACACAAAACAAACAAGAAAAGAATATAAAGGAAGGCAGAGATGTAAAATGGGGAGTTTTTATATGTAATAGAAGTTTGTTACTAATTTAAAATAGATTGTTACAACTTTAATAAGTTTAATGTAATTGCAATTGTAACCACAAAGAAGATAAAGATAGAATATACACACGGGGAAATGAGAAAGAAATAAAAATATGTCACTATAAAAATCCACAAAACATAAAAGAAGGTTGCAAGGGCAAAAAAATGGACAAAAAGCTACAAAACATATAGACAACAATTAATAAAATGGCACTAGTAAGTCCTCCCATGTCAATAATTACTTTGAATATAAATGGATTAAATGACATAGATTGGCTGACTGGATTATGAAAACAAGATCCAAGTATATGCTACCTGTGAGAGATTGACTTTAGATCTAAAGACACATATGAGCTAGAGGAAAAGATTGGAACATGCTATTCTATGCTAAAAATGGAATAGATATTCCAAAATTTTCCTTTCTAAAGATGAAGATGTAGTGTTATGGTTTGAATTACCTTTCAAAACTCATGTTGAATTTAATTGTCATTGCGATGGTATTAAGAGGTGGTTAGGTCATCAGGGATCTACTCTCATGAATGGATTAATGCTGTTATCATGAGAGTGCTCTCCTGATAAAAGGAGAACACTAATTCTCTTTGAACTCTTTCAAAGATCAAACAGGAGGAAACACAAAACTCATTCTAGGCGGCTACATTACCTTGTTACTAAAGCTAGACAAACACACCACAAGAAAGAAAAAGTACAGACCAATATTTCTGATGAATATTGATGTGAAATTCTATGACAGGATACTAACAAACTGAATTTGGAATTGAAAAGATTGTATGGCTGGGCATGTTGGCTCACATCTGTAATCCTAGCACTTTGGGAGGTCAGGGTAGTGGGAGGATTGCTTGAGGCCAGGAGTTCAAGACTAGCCTGGGTAACATAGGAAGACCTCCCGTTTAAAATATTTTAAAAAGTTTTCTGGGTGTGGTGGTACATGACTGTAGACCTAACTACTCAGGAGGATGAGGCAGGAGGTGCCTGGCCATTTTTTGATTGCAGCCGTCATTGTTGTTTGGCGGGCCCGGGTTGGATTCGAACTCGCCAGCTCAGGTGTACATGGCTGGCGCTTTAGCCCGTTGAGCCACAGGCGCCGAGCCAGAGATTTTTCATTTCTAACAAGCTCCTAAGTAATGCTGGTGCTGCTGGTCCCTGGACCCCACTTTGAACAGTGAAGACTTAGA